>JALPQI010018748.1:0-25734 GCA_025490895.1 Thaumatotibia leucotreta
GGAGGTGAGTTTTCAACTGTTTCAATTGACTTATAGCTCCGGCTCGTTTCTCTAATTTTTGTGACTTATAATACTATCGGTAATTCCGGGGCCCATTCCTCAAAAGCTTGTAACTTGTAATATAGGTGGACGTCTTTTTTCGTTCCATTTGCAAGATAAGGACTTTCGCGATAGGTCGGTTTTAGGACCGAGTCGAGCGGTACAGGTAAATTCACTAAAGCTGGCACGAATGGATTGAATGAAATTAATGATATCTATCATTGTGTGGATGCGGTCGTCCTATACCAACTTGTATCTACTGTCATTAAGACATCCACACATAGATACTTTCTGTCACTTACTCGATCCGTTCGTGCCAGCTTTCGTGAATTTACCTGTGCAGGCATGAGCCACGAAACCTGAGTACGTGGTTTCGTTTCCCACCTCGGACGTTGGTGATCTTGGTCTTCTTTAATCGTTTTTTATTTCTTTTTTTTATAACAGGCGACAAGCAATCTATGCGAGACCTGTCTCAGATGATAAAGAAAATGCCTCAGTACCAGAAGGAATTGTCCAAATATGCGACCCACCTCCGCCTCGCTGAAGATTGCATGAAGGCTTACCAAGGCTACGTCGACAAGCTCTGCAAAGTTGAGCAGGTAAACATCATCTATTGTGTAGTTACTTCTATGGCATCTATTAATTTCAACAAAATTAGAAAAGTACCGAGAATTAACTTAAACACATGGCATGAAACTGACGCCAGTGTCATACATGGAATGAATAACTGCACTTAATGTAGAATACCGTCAGTCAAAATTATGAAACACTTTCCGACTAATAATAAAGTCGAAAGGTTGTAGACCATATTTTTGATACATAAAGATAAAAAATAAATACAGACAGAAATACCGGTATCGACATGTGTAAATGTGAGCCTGGGAACAATTTACTAAAAAGGCTCACAAACGGGTAACAGTCTAACCTTAGATGTAATCATCGGAAATTCGTGTTTGTGTACATGAACTATGACTAAATACAAACATATGCTCTAAAACATAAAGAGATACAAAAAAAATATTTACTACTTAACTTACTGAATTAAATTCTGACTTCCGTTTTCAGGATCTGGCTATGGGCACTGACGCCGAGGGTGAGAAGATCAAAGACCACATGAGGAGCATCGTACCAGTTCTCCTCGACCAGGTAAATAGTGTACAGTTAATCTAACACATAACTCAAGTACGTTTTAATGGAAGTAGATTACCATTTAAATGCACGCGTAAGGTACCTTACTCTATTTATAATATGAATCTCTTTATTTGTTGCAATATAAATACTGTTGAGGCTTGATTTCACCAAACTTTTATTCTCTGGTGTGATGTCAAAACTCCATAGTCATTGGACATTAGTATCTGAGAGTACAGGTAAATTCACGAACGCTGGCACAAATGGATCGAGTAAGTGACAGAAGGTATCATTTTGACATCCAACACATAGGTGTTGGATATCAAAATGACAGTAGATACAGGTTGGTATAGCACGGCCGCATACACACAATGATAGATGTCATTCATTCCGTTCGTGCCAGCTTTGGTGAATTTGTGTCTAAATTCTTTTCGTTGTCTTAATTTGTGTTTCTAAAAAACGTGACGCAGTGATAATTTTTGTATGAGATGATGTTTTGTTTTTAATATCTGGGCCCTATCCCACTAAACTTGACCCACTTAACTTGATGTAAAATGTGACAAATTTGTAGAATTGTTTACATAAAAACGTACCACAAATATTACACTTATGTAGAAGCGACAAGTCTGTATTCTACAAATATATGCATTACAAATCACCGTAACACAAAGCATGGGTGGTGTGTCAATGTAGTTTACAATTTATATATTTGTGAAATATGTAAAATTGTATTTATTACAATTTGTAAATTTAACAAATACATGATTACATGTTTGTATATGTAGAATTGTATTTGCAGTAATTTCTTCGACAAGGAACTTCTTTTATGTTGCGGGTAGTTTGATACCTTTTAAAAAGCGGTAAAAATACCTTCCAAGTTTCTGTGTTAATATCTACGTGATTGATATTTTCTGGGCTCCTATTGTGCAATTTCTAAAATGCGTTTTCAAGATAAAATAACGGTTTTGAATCTCATTTTAGAGACTAAAGAGATTTTATTTGGAAGATGTAGCAATACTTTAACCCATGATGTAAAAATACAGAAATGGAAAGAGATTACAAATCAGTTAGAAAAAGTGAAAATATATTGAACAAGGTTTGGAGAAAACGAGTACCTACTGTTCTCGTCACGAATCGCCCTTATTTATCTCGTCTTAAGCTCTCTTAGGCGAATGTATGAATGTTCACAAGATGTCCTCGTATACACAATACACAACACAACACAGCTTTCCAGTCGTGTTAGTTGAAGTGTTCAATTACAGCACGTAATACTTCAATGGCGTTCACGTTTCCATGATTGTCATCACCATCCGTATGATTTTGTTCGATGTTTTCATCTTCATCTTGTTCAGAGTTTGTGATCATCTGAATAGTATTGTGACCTAAACGTTTTTCTATATTATGCAATATTACACAACTTAAAATAACCATGCTTGCATTTTTGGGTTGAAGTCTTAGATGATTCAAACATGGAAACTTTTAGTTAAAATCCCCAGCGATTTTTCAACCATCCGTCTCATCGATTTAAAAGTTCGTAAAAATCGTACTAATGCTGCATTTCTTGGTATCTGTACGGGTATGTTTGGGGTCAGTAACCATTTTTATACCCACTGTCTCCTAAAATGATAGCGTCAGGGAACGGTCTCCATAAAGGTAGAATGGAACTCTTGTAATGAGATTGTACTTTTTACACGCGGTGATAGAATTGTAGATTTGTAGCTACAATTCTACAAAATTGTACGCATTTTATTACAATTCATCGTAACACAAAACTTTTACGTACAATTGTAGACTACAAATATGTAAATTTTCCCGGAAAACCACTTGTAATATGTAAAGTTTTGTGATACACCGAATTGTAGATTTATCACTACAATTACATATTTGTAGAAATTTTTCGATACAAATTTGTAATACGTAATTTTTGTGATACGCTCGCTTGTATTATCTACATATATGTAATATGTAAATTGTAATTTACAATTGTAACGTTTGTGGGATAGGGCCCAGATGTATGGATTAAAATGTAGCGTGAAAAAGAAATACAAGTGCACCGGTTTATTTTATATACTGAGTCGAAACTTCAATTAAATGCGAGACAGAGTGGTATGAAACAAGACAACGAAAAGAATTTTGACCCATTTACCTTTAAGCGTTATTCTTCGAATAAAAGTTTAGTCAAATCGAGACTTAATCTGTAATTTATTTCATGAATGAGGGGAGGAGAACACACGCACTGAAATCCACACTATTGCCGTCGCTATATGTCTACCCATATAGCTCATAAATGGCGCAACATAGTAAAAAAAGGGGGAAAATCATTTATTAACAAAAATATAGTAACAAAGGATAAATATTAATTATTATCACGCAAGCACTGATGGAGATATTAGGTACTCTAGTCAGGTAGAGGAAAGATTGGGTAGGGCTGCGCCATCTTTTAGGCCAAAGAAGTTTTTGAAGGAGTTAAATTTGTGGCGCGTACCCCGAATACACATGCTTGTAGCACGGAGTATGGAAATTATAATTTTCGATCTAAGCCAGCCCATTACTACGCTGAGGGATCTGTCCCAACGATCAGCGATTGCTTCGCCGAGATGTTTCACGAAAGCGGACATCTGAGGTGCAAATATCCCATCCACGGATGTTACATAGTATAGCTAACTACACGTAATACAACACACATACATCAATAATATTATCGAAATTGTGATTTTCCGTTGAAGTAAGTGAGTGAGTAATAGATAATAATGTGTTAATCACAACATAAATTTTATTATTTTAATAAAAAGTTGTCATTACACGTTTTTGACCAGAGAATTATAGAATTTAAAATATCAGAAGAGGCGTTATTTACTCCATTCAATATACTCGCTAATGCAATCGCGATGAGTTTTTATTGTGCGTATTAATTACTCTGCTGTGTTTTTTTGTTATATTTAAATGTTTATTTGCTAAGCGACTTTATTTTTTGTATTATTTGGTGTTTTGTTTACTTATTTTTGTTTTTATGTTTAATAACGATTTGAAGTCTTTTTCTCCAATTATGTCAATATGTTGAACTAAGTAGCTAAAGCAGGAATAGATAGGGATAGGTTATTAGAACAACACAGCAATAGTTCCTTCAGTTTGGTTTACCGTCTTATATATTATATACATAATTAATTATTTAATTATATATTGTATATGTATGCTTCCGGCCGTTTTCGGCCATAGCGGCTGCTTCAACTCCTTTGTTGGAGCTCATGTGCCTTGCACATCTTGTTTAACATCTTTTCTTGGCTTTGTTTACTGTACACTCTGTTTTTTATATTTCTTATGTACTGCTGTTGAGGCCCCAAATAAATAAAATACTGATGATCGGGCTTTGAGATTGATAAAAAAATTACTTTAACGCATAATGTTAGTGTCATTTAATGAAAATATGCTCTAGTTATAAAACAATATAGAATCTGTATATTTTTTTAATTATTTATATGTATGTAATTTGAGAGGTATAATGATACCATAGATTAGATATATTAGATTCCACTATTTAATGTTCAGCTTCACTAAACTGCTATATTTAAATACTGCGTGTGTTTTATTCGCGTGATATTATTACTGAAAATTTGATGTTTCAAGAGTTTATATGGCATAGTGCCAGGCTGGGCTAGTGTATTATTTCCACTTATCAGCGAACTATTTTAAATATATGCAATCAAATTTTTGTAAACGCTATGTTACATAAACAACTTTGTCATTTTTGTGTTATTGCTAAGCAAATATTATTTACCAATGTATAAATTCTGCACCGCTGAAATGAAATCTATGTTATCTATGTGACTAATCTATGCAAAGCAATACTAAAATTGAAGACATCACGCAATCTGCCTATTGCAATACAATCCGTTGATAATCGGTTTTCAGTATGGTTCTACTTATTTCTTGGCGAGAACACGTTTTTTTACCAACTAATTGCCGCCAGCATCCTCGGTACAATGCCACAAGGGCCAATCTTAGATATAGGTTAGGTTAAGTAGATTAGTTAGATTTAATCTATGTACATAAATTGTAGTTTTGAAAATAAATATATTGAAAAAGGAAAAAAAAAAAAAAAAAAAAAACTAATTGAACAAATATAATATTTTTTTCTGTTCATTCAGTTCCGTTTTCTCTTGTGTTATTGAATAACTGTATTATGTTAGGAGAAAAACTTATTGTCTACCTATCTTATTAGTTAAGCCTGATTTGTTTATGTGTCATCCTTAAAACATGTATCAATTTAACACAAGACAACACACATCAGTTAGTTACCCGAAGTAAGATACCTGAAGTGCTGTAATATTAGTACAACAGAGTAAGAAGCCAAGATGCATGTACATTTTTCTCTATCACTCTTTTTCATTAGTGCTACAATGACAGTTGCGTTTTGTTCGGTACTAAGCGTTAGCGATTCGGATCTTGGCTACGGACCCTGCTGTAGAATGTACTCTACCTACCGGCTTCTGTTTAATGAATATAATTCTTAAGTTACAAGGATTCTCCGGTCTCATAATCGGACTTTTTTCGGAGTTACTGCAGTGCCGAAATGATTTTAAGTGACATGGCAAATACCCCGTTTTAAATCATACTAATAATGTATATGACCATGTTACCTAAAAAATATACTATTACCGTTTAAATACGAGAATCCTGGCTTGCAGTCCGTGGACAACAACAACAAGATGCGCATCATCGCCCTCTACATCATGTCGAAGAACGGCATCTCAGAGGAGAACCTCAACAAGTTGGTGTCGCATGCGCAGCTCGAGCAGTCCGACAAGCAGACCCTACTCAACCTGGCCAACCTCGGACTCAACGTCGTTGTCGATGTGAGTACACTCACTACTACACTAGCAGCTCAACATCATGTCCAAGGACGGCATCTCGAAGGAGACCCTCAACAAGTTGGTGTCGCACGCTCAGCTCGAGCAGTCCGACAAGCAGACCCTACTCAACCTGGCCAACCTCGGCCTCAACGTCGTTGTCGATGTGAGTACACTCACTACTACTCTAACAGCTCTACATCATGTCCAAGGACGGCATCTCGAAGGGGAACCTCAAGATAGTGACGCACGCTTAGCTCGAACAGTCTGACAAGCAGACCCTACTCAACCTGGCCAACCTCGGACTCAACGTCGTTGTCGATGTGAGTACACTCACTACTACACTAGCAGCTCAACTTCTTGTCCAAGGACGGCATCTTGAAGGGGAACCTCAGGTTACTGTCGCACGCTCAGCTCGAACAGTCCGACAAGCAGACGCTACTCAACCTGGCCAACCTCGGACTCAACGTCGTTGTCGATGTGAGTACACTCACTACTACACTAGCAGCTCTACATCATGTCCAAGTACGGCATTTCGAAGGGGAACCTCAAGTTAGTGTCGCACGCGCAGCTCAAACAGTCCGACAAGCAGACGCTACTCAACCTGGCCAACCTCGGACTCAACGTCGTTGTCGATGTGAGTACACTCACTACTACACTAGCAGCTCTACATCATGTCCAAGTACGGCATTTCGAAGGGGAACCTCAAGTTAGTGTCGCACGCGCAGCTCAAACAGTCCGACAAGCAGACGCTACTCAACCCGGCCAACCTCGGACTCAACGTCGTTGTCGATGTGAGTATACCCACTACTACACTAGCAACTCAACTTCTTGTCCAAGGACGGCATCTCAGAGGAGAACCTCAACAAGTTAGTGTCGCACGCTCAGCTCGAACAGTCAGACAAGCAGACGCTACTCAACCTGGCCAACCTCGGACTCAACGTCGTTGTCGATGTGAGTACACTCACAACTACACTAGCAGCTCAACATCATGTCGAAGAACGGCATCTCAGAGGAGAACCTCAACAAGTTGGTGTCGCACGCACAGCTCGAGCAGTCCGACAAGCAGACGCTACTCAACCTGGCCAACCTCGGACTCAACGTCGTTGTCGATGTGAGTACACTCACTACTACACTAGCAGCTCAACATCATGTCGAAGAACGGCATCTCAGAGGAGAACCTCAACAAGTTGGTGTCGCACGCACAGCTCGAGCAGTCCGACAAGCAGACGCTACTCAACCTGGCCAACCTCGGACTCAACGTCGTTGTCGATGTGAGTACACTCACAACTACACTAGCAGCTCAACATCATGTCGAAGAACGGCATCTCAGAGGAGAACCTCAACAAGTTAGTGTCGCACGCTCAGCTCGAACAGTCAGACAAGCAGACGCTACTCAACCTGGCCAACCTCGGACTCAACGTCGTTGTCGATGTGAGTACACTCACAACTACACTAGCAGCTCAACATCATGTCGAAGAACGGCATCTCAGAGGAGAACCTCAACAAGTTGGTGTCGCACGCACAGCTCGAGCAGTCCGACAAGCAGACGCTACTCAACCTGGCCAACCTCGGACTCAACGTCGTTGTCGATGTGAGTACACTCACTACTACACTAGCAGCTCAACATCATGTCGAAGAACGGCATCTCAGAGGAGAACTACAACAAGTTGGTGTCGCACGCTCAGCTCGAGCAGTCCGACAAGCAGACCCTACTCAACCTGGCCAACCTCGGACTCAACGTCGTTGTCGATGTAAGTATACCCATTATTAGGCCAATAGGTGATCTTGGTCGTTTTTCTTTGGTATATGACATCTAATATTTATAATTTATATAGTATTAAGTAGTGTGACTACTGGAGAAAAATTAAAAAAGTACAAATCAAAATATTTAGTTAATAAATAATTTGATTTGTGTTTTCACAATACGTTCAATAGATGGCAGCACCATCTCTCTCTAGCTATTCTAGAAAAACTGTAAAGTATTCTAAATAGGAGGTGCAGGCATGTAGTCAGTGCTTGCCCTTAGAGAATGGTCAAAGGCGCCTAGCCTTGTAAGGGATTGCATATACCCGAGAAATTTGACCGGTGGTTGCTAAGACCGAGTGGCCGAGGGGTACAGGCATCAGCCGCGAAAGCTGAGTACGTGGGTTCGATCCCCACCTCGGACATAGGTGATCTTGGTCGTTTTTCTTTGGTATATGACATCTAATATTTATAGGTCAATAAACTTTTTTCTGTCTGTTATTGCCACGGTTACGGTCCCCTGAGTCACGCTGGTTTTATGCAAAATTATGCTACTTAATTTATGAAAACATGCATATAGTCCATGTTTGTAGATGTCCCATCAAAGAAATTGCTTAATAACACCAGAAAAATGCATGTTTGCATAGTTTAAGTGTATCATAATTAATTATGCATAAATCCAGCGTGACTCAGGGGACCGTAACCATGGCAATAACCGACAGAAAGAAGTTGATTCACCCTACTACACTAAGGCTCGATTTGACCAAACTTTTATTCAAAGAATAACTCTTACTCTCGGATAGTAATGTCAAAATATCATAGTAATTTGAAACTAGTATATAGAAGTTTATAAAAGTTTTGTGAAATCAAGTCTAAGTGGACGACAGACTTACGATCTATACAGGGTGTTTGGTTAGCGGTGTCGGAGCTTTTAAGGGCTTAAACTACAATCAATTTTATCGATAAATTACCATACAATTTTTTTTTTGTGCCAAAAATAATTAAATGGCGGCCATTTTAAAATTTCAAACAGACGAATACGGGCGCACGTGATATATCTGGAATTATACGTTTGTTTTCGGTCCTATCCCTACAAAATAAATCTCGTTAGAGAGCTCATTAGATAACCAAACTAATTAAGCTAATCATTTGACTCAACTATTTGAACAACAAGGCTAAAAAAATTTTTTTTATTAAAAATAGTGAAAAATTCACCTTAATTTTTCAATTAATTTAATTTTGCATGAAAACTAGGTCGTTAAGATAGGTTTTTGGTGTTGTTATTTATTAGTACAGTATGTTATCTAAAAAATAACACCATAATTACAGTTATACCTTAAGTACTTTAGGAATTACAAGTGCTCAAACATACACCAAAACAGCTGCATTTAACATTCCCGATGCAAAATCCATAAACAAATGAATGTCAGCAGTGTACTGACTAGTGAAGTGGCCGCTTTCCATCCATCCAGTGCATGTTTGAGCACTTCTAATTCCTAAAGTACTTAAGGTATAACTGTAATTATGGTGTTGTGTTTCAGCTAACATCCTGTACTAACAAATAACAACACCAAAAACCTATCTTAACGACCTAGTTTTCATGCAAAATTAAATTAATTGAAAAATTAAGTTAAATTTTTTACTATTTTTAATAAAAAAATATTTTTTTTGCCTTGTTGTTCCAATAGTTGAGTCAAATGATCAGCTTAATTAGTTTGCTTATCTAATGAGCTCTCTAACGAGATTTTTTTTGCAAGGATAGGACCGATAACAAACGTATAATTCCAGAAATATCACGTGCGCCCGTATTCGTCTGTTTGAAATTTTAAAATGGCCGCCATCTAATTATCGTTGGCACAAAAAAAAAATTGTATGGTAATTTATCGATGAAATTGATTGTAGTTTAAGCCCTTAAAAGCTCCGACACCGCTAACCAAACACCCTGTATAATCGCGCATTTAACAGTCTCGAGCTCACTCGGCTTGGATCCGTCTCTATACTTAGTCAACCTCGGATGTACAGCAATCAATTCATGAAAATGTCGCTTTTCATTCACTTTAAATACAGGTGTTTATTTCATCAAGTGAGTGTTGCTGATACTCGGTTGAGTAAGTGCGGCGTTACGTTAAAGCTTGATCAAGGCAATTGGCTATGTAAAGTTTTCTGAAGGTATGAATATTTTTCCCTGATAGCCGTCGTCTTAAGGTTCAAGAAAATGCGGCTCTTTTATTTTCATGTCCTATAATTTGTTACCAATCTTTTTTTAAATGAGTCAGATGACATTTGTGCAGTTTTATAGATGAACAGAGCCTAATGATTTCGTCCGCAACAAGTACAATGAAATAGAAAAAAAAAAATAATGAATGACACAAGTGACATTGACGTTAAAAGACTTTTTTTTCTAATTCATTAGTATTGATTGCTGACGAACGTATTAGGCCATATTCATCCATAAAACTACACAAATGTCCCCTCACGGCTCACTCACTTAAAAAAAGAATATCAATAATTTATAGGAAATAAAAATAAAAGAGCCCTATTTTCTTGAACCTTCAGACGACAGCTATCAGGGAAAAATATAATATTTATTCCTTCGGAAAACTTTACATAGCCAATTATTTTGTCTGCCAACATAGAAAACGTGACATTATCATTTGCAATAATAATGCTCAACTGCTGTTTGTGCAAATAACAGGTCAACTTATAAGGATAAATGCAATCGTTGATGGGTAAAACCAAGAAGCAACATTTACTCGGTACTTTAAGTTCAATATTTAAAGTATTATGTTTTTTAACTATATGACTGTATAAAGGAATTGTATTCCTTATGTAGCACATTTTTTATTCAAGTATTGAATCGTTAGGTACAAACATGCTCAGAGTATTCGACTTATTACTGCGTCTAGGAGTAAACTTCAGTCAACCCATCTTCACTGTTATTCCTGGCTTACAACTGTTTTTTCTACATGCATAGAAAGTGTTTGATGCGATATAATTAGTGAAATCATTCGAAAATATTCATATGCCTCAATGATCCGAAACGCAAAACTGCCTCTTTAGGTGCTGTTATGGCAATGATGTGTGTATTATATGATTTATATGTATATACTCGTATCTGTATCTCGTAGCTTACTGTCTAAAAGTATGCTTTTGTTTGTTTTTGCAGGGTAACAGGAAAAAACAATACCAAGTCACAAGGAAAGAGAGAATAACGGAACAAACCTACCAGATGTCGCGATGGACGCCTGTAATGAAAGTGAGTTTTCACTAAAGTATACTGTTTTCTGATTATATTCGAGTTTCTATTGATTTGGATAGTATATAGATAAATTGCCGAGTGTTTGGAATTGCATTTGTAGTGGTGTTACTAAAAATAACACTCATCGCTGACCTTATGTCTTTGTAATTAGGTTTACATTTAGTTAAGTGATAGTACAAGAGTCGAAAAACAGGCAGACAATACCACGCAGTGCATTGTTAACACACAATATCACTACTTACATAGACAATTCCAAGCTCTCGGTAATCACTACATAGTATAAAATAAAGTCACTTGCTGTCCCTATGTCCCTTTGTACGCTTAAACTTTAAAACTACGCAACGGATTTTGATGAGATTTTTTTTAATAGGTAGAGTAATTCAAGAGGAAGGTTTTTATGTAGGTATAGTACCCGTGCGCAGCTGGGGCGGGTCGCTAGTTTATCAATAAGATAATGTTGTAGGTATGCTAAAGTGTTCTGACCCATGGGTTATTTTATCAATATGTTTTCCTTATATTCCTTTATTTACCTACCAATTATACACCGAAGTGGCTACTCTACATATAAGTATGATTCATTAAATTATTTAAAAATTATCCTTCAAACGGTAGGTTAAATAATACAAAAAAACCCTAATTATTGAGTACTTCTTCAGGACATAATCGAGGACGCCATTGAAGACAAATTGGACCAGCGCCACTTCCCATACCTGGCAGGACGCGCGCAGACTTCCGGCTACCAAGCACCCACCAGGTAAACCTCACACTTGCCCCCTCTGCATTTATACTACCTTTTATTTCCTTTAGTACGTTTGGTAGCCAAATTTTCGTAGCCAGTTTCGAAATGGGCTTAAAATCCCAATAGGTAAATGGCCTCAAATCGGGACTTACTCGTAGCATCATTAGTAACCAGTGGCCTATACCACAAAACTTTACAAGCGTACAATTCTACAAAATTGTATAAATTCCCATACAAAAAGTTGACAATTTTGTAGAATTGTACGCTTGTAAAGTTTTGTGGTATAGAGGCCTGGTCTGTACCAAATTCAGCTACGAGATGGGAAAGTTAGTCCCATTTCATAACTAGCTACCAAGCGGGAAACCATATTTCCCATTTGCCAGCAAGCTTCCAAATCTGGCTACCAAACGGTACTAAAGGTTTTATTTGCTGTAGCTATAATGAAGCTGTATTAATTAATCAAATTACGCGAATTCATTAGTTTCTCTTGCTGATTACCGATTGAGGTAAAATTGTATAAACATGTGTAAGTCGAAGGACATGTAATATCATTATATTGTATTATTAATTACTAATTAATATATAACCGACAGGAAGTTGACATGCCATATAATGATGATATTGCATGCCAACTTCCTGTTGGTTATATACTAATTAGATCATTAAATCATGGCGCAAGTCTAATCTACCGGCTCCATGGAATGTGGCCACTTAGGAATTTGATAACAAAACATAATCCTATCAAATTTGATATCGTCATAAGGCCTCATTTATAAGAACTAGATGAAATAAATAACAGTCAGCAATAAAAGCTTGTATTTTAATCTTAATTCTTACATAAACTTGCTAAATTTTCAACATGTAATTTGATTTCTTGACCGCCACAACTAAATGTAATTTTGTTTGAAAACAGTGTGCGTTACGGCCACTGGCATAAGGACAAAGCGCAACAGACCGTCAAGAATGTGCCGCGCCTCATCGTATTCGTCGTTGGAGGTGAGACACCATTTAGTATTTATGTGACATTTCTGAAGAAATAGACATAAGTGGAAAAGTTAAAAAAGCTCCTTTTGTATGTGGACGTAATCTATCCATTACCCATTTGTTTTGTTTGTGTTCGCATTTTAAACATGTATTGTCTAATTGAATTGATCACTATTACATACAACAGGCGACTTACTTAAGTTTTTTACCTGTTCATATATTTAAGACAATATTTTTGATTACGACGGGTAGGTCTTCTAACAAAGTTTTATAGAATTGAAAAAAAATAGGACTGAATGAAAATAAACCACGGTCGTTTCATTTCCATTGTGTTATGAGAGTTACAATCTGTATAATACAAAAATGTAACGTAAAATTTTATTTTTATTAAAGCCCTTAACTATATAGAAATTTTAAGCAGATCAATACTCTTGTAAGCTACAAAAATTAAAAATTTGACTACAATACGTTATACAAAATAGAATATTCTTGCATGTAAATTTTTGACGATTTAAAACGAAATAAAACATTTATCTTGCTAATAATATCGGCTATCGGACGCACCAAACATCTGACAAAATTATTTATAAATAAAAATACAAAGTCACTCAGCAACTACACCTATTGCCAGTCATCATGGAAAATCTTAATGTTATCATACAACAGGAAAACCACATCTCATTGAGCGTCGCCTATTATTAGACGTAAATATGTATATAAATTAACTGATATGTTTTGTACGATACGAGCTCATCGACAGTGGCTAGGGTCACTCAGGTTATCACCGGTTACATTCTTGTTCCAGGCGTTTGCTTTTCCGAGATCCGCTGCGCGTATGAAGTGACCGCCGCTCTCAAGAACTGGGAAGTCATCATCGGCTCCTCACACATCCTTACTCCCGACAACTTCCTATCGGATCTCAACTCTCTCACCGCCTAACTCCAACTAAACATGCGCACTCAAATGAAACAGACATTCACAAGCCTTTTTTGCCATTCTGCCGGTGCCCCGGCATTGAAGCGTTCACAGACAGGGCCCTTCAGACATTTTGGATCACGACAACAGAATCTTTTGACACCTTTATCAAACATTATTATTATATTATCGTATTTGCGCATTCGCTTAACATATAGTGAAACAACCAGCAATAAAGTTAAACAAGATTAAAACAAACTGTAACCAAGCGTAAAAAACTTAACAAACTAAGACAGAAACGATGATTCCTAATGATAATTACTGGCACCGGTTTTATATACACAACCTGATGCTGTCTACGTGTCTTCGGTTCGTTTCTGTCGTGGTTCATTATATGATAGTACCTATTTGTTGTTGTAACCAATAGTGTCTGGAGTAGCCGTAGTATTCCGCTAGCTAATTCTTCTGCCGTAACCGTAACCGTAGTGCGAAGCTAGATGCACCTCATTGTGATACTGAACTCAAACGGCGTTGCATAGTTGTAGAAGCCCGACACGCGGGCTATTAGATTATATAGTATTCGTGTAAACTTCACTGAATATGTTTAATGTTTGTACAAATTTCCATATTTTATTACGTTTAATTCATTATTTGTTGTTTAAATTAAGTTGTTAAAAAGAATTTCGCGTTCCCGCGCCTATGTATAATATTTTTAATATGAGTTACATCTATATTTGCTGAAATCAGAGATATTTAATATTAGATACGTTGCTATTGTATTGATTATTCAAGTTCAATATACTAAACGTAACTGTGAATGTGAACCCCTATCCAATCGCAATATTTTATTCTTAACCCTTTAGTAATCTGATATTGGTTTTCAATGTTTGGGCCGTAGCTTATAATTCGTGTCAATGCAGGCACTCATAATATTACAGATGAAGTCATATTGATCAATATAACTGACAAAATACGGTCTGTTCAATCATTTCAGATGTTCAGTGATTCACATACACACACATGATCAGCCTCTCTCTGTCCACTGTAGGACGTAGGCATCTTCTATGCGAATGGACGCAATAGAAGGTAAATGCCCATAGTCGCCACAATTGATAATTATTGATGCCAACATTTAATTTCTTTTGGTACAGAGATCGGAAAAATGTGCGTCATTGTTCGCAATAATTTGGACATGACTCCTAAGTTGATTGAATAATTAATCGTTTAATCATTTTCAGAAAATTACATATTTGACAACGGTAACTATGAAAACCTTTTTAAATAGGTAGTCACCTTAAAGCTTCGAAATCAAACTTCAAGAAATGATTCGTCTGATTAATCATTAATCAAATTTGGAGGCAGTCCATATTATTGCGAACCATGACGCACATTTGTCCGATCCCTGGGTATAATAAACTCGAAATGAGTTTATACAGGCTCTAGTGACATGGCGAATAGCGAGCGTATTTTTCTCCCCGCTTACATGCACTTACGAGTGACGATTAATTTATTTTATGGCAGTACATTGATTACTGCTTTATCTACTAAAGGGTTAAGAAGAAAAGGTACTCGTGTCCCCAGTATCACCCACAAAGTACCTAGAATAGAAATAACCAAGGCTCGGGCAAACGCCCCTATTTTTCAAAACATACCCCGGTTCCAGTCCCGGGCGTTTGTCCGACCCTTGAAAACAACACAACGCATTCAAATTATTTGGCTGTTATAATTTTCAGCTTATATTTGATGTTACATGTAGATTTAATGCCGAACAAAAGGAAAAAAATATAAAAATATTAAAGTAAGCTAGTATGTAACCTGTATTGTATCCGCAAAGCTATAAAATTGCAAGTGCATAACAAAAACGTGCAATGGAGCCGATATGCAAAATTATAATTATGCGGATATGTACGTATCAATTGTCAAACATTGAATGTTGCAGATTTTGAGCACCTCAATGTCTATTTCGTATATCGATATTTAGACTTGAAGAAGTAGAGAAATAGCTGTAACTCGCTTCTTCATATTTTAATGCCAAATTTAAGAAAAAAGATCTTATGTCGTGTTTGCATTGGATCGGCTAGCGTACGTGGCAGTCGAGCCAGTATAGACACGGCTTTACAGCTGCCGCCATCGCGCGGTTCGTGCCCGGCTTTTAGACGGCGTAGAGCTGGCAACCGATAGGGTTAAAAAACGAAAACGAGTAATTTCTTAAATCTAGAGGATGCTGGTTGGTTTTTGCCACTGGTTTCCTTAGAAGGTTCCCAAACTGCCAATAGGCGCCTACTTATAAGTCTCTTTGTTTAGAACGGGTCAACAAATTGTGAACATCCGAGAGTGATAAATCGTACTGCTATCTATTCCTTTGTAACGAATCTTGCGAGCTGGCTCTCTGAATCGTGTTTTTATTTTTAACCCCATGCGGTGCCGGCCATCGGTGTTGTATTTTCTATATACGGTTTCACTAGTAATAATTCTATATAAAGGTTACTCCTTAACGAAAGTTGTTACTCTCATGACGTCGCCTTTAAAATGATTCGAAATCGTCTACATTCCAACTTCTGATCGTATAGAAGTTTATCTTTCACGCACTTGTGCTTTTACATTCTTCCACACTATATTATAGTTGTTAACTTAAAACGGATAGTTCATTTTTAACAAATAGTTATAGAGCGTGTAATTTACGATAACCGGGTCGATTTCAAAATAATTGTACATAGGTAGTTAAGAGCTTAGTGAAAAGGTAACTTACCGTCATTCTTGAATTCAAATTATTGAAGGACAAAACTTGCATACAATTATTGCAGATTTTTGTTCAAGAAACTTGTATCGTCTAAATGGGCCTTTATTGAATACTTTTGAACATGCTAGAATCAAATAATACCAAAAAATCATTCCAGTGTGAAATTATACCAAAAATTCTTTTTTCGTGTTCCGTTAAGTTTTTTCAGATTTTTTGATTGAGTGGGTAAGCTATGGAAAGATTAGAACACATTGTGGGAATATTGTAATCAAAATTAACTTCTATGACTAGTCACGACGAAAACCTTATTTAAAAAAAAAAAATCTATGAAACCAATCTGAATCCAGGAAATTAGTACCGTATATAATTTTTACTAATTTTCAGTACACGATCGAAATTATCGTGATTTGTTTTCATTGAGCTCTTAATTACGTTAATTATTTTTGAAAACGGCCCATCCAGGCCCGTTCCTGGGAATCTGTTAGATATGGCCCGATCGTGTGTCGTTTGATTGCTTTTTTATGTAGATCGCGGGCTCCGTTCCTTGCTACGGGTCTGGTTGGCTAACACTTTGAGCGTCAGGCGAGATTCTTGTGCCTCTGACGCCACGGTAAAACGCCAAACGTGATATAATGATATGATTTTAAGCTCTTTATTTTATATTCGATTCGAGTTAAGCTTAGACATAATTAAGAAGTACAGCAATAATAAACTTATAAAAACGTTTAAATAAGAGAAGGCAAACTAATTATATCACGTAATAAATATAATTGTCCTTTACATCATTCGTGGTCACGAGAACTGATAAAGAAAAAAAATACATAGTCAACATGATAGGCCGCTAGGCGCTCAAAAGGTTAATCATTGGAATCTACGGTCGATGTATTTAAATAAACTATATACTTCAGTACCGATATTAGATTCTAAATATAAGGCGTATTATATGTAATTGGACGTGTTTACATTTATCTAAAATATTTACCGATGTTAATAACTTGCCGAAATAATATAGAACCTATATCATTCATACCAGCTTTATATTCGTATAATTAAGAGTAAAACGTGTATTGGTATATTTCCGCCAGACGGGCGTTAAACACCTTCCCATCTTCTCTAACTTGACTTTGAAAGCAATGGTTATGTTCTTAATTGTACGATTAATGCTAAATTATGTACCTTAAAGAAATAATGTAACTGAAAACATGCTTATTCAATGATATATATTTGCAACGTGTAACCAAAAAAATAGTAAAACTTAAAACAATTTAATCCGATTGACATATTATAATATACAAATTAAATATAAGTAACATATTAAATTAAATCATGGCATTTTCTAGTACCTATATCAATATAAAAATACTATTTTTTCGATATAGATGATTACATTCACGTTTTAATATATACCTAGACAACTTTATACTAGCAACATACTTCATTATCAGTATTAAAGTGTTGAAACGTTTATTAAATTATTTAATCGTCTAATCAGGTGTTTTATTGTTCTCTGAAAGAGTTCAGTGAGGTCCCCTTGTCTGGCGCAGGGTCCGGGGTTATCTTAAAACTTGTTACTGCATGCTGACTTGTCCAGTATACTTCGCGAGTTCAACACTCAAACCAACCAACTATGACCTCCGTATACGTTACAACCAATGATAATCCGAGAGCGATTTTACTGGTTATAGTTAGTTGTCTATAAAGTATGTGCTCTGTACGCTGTAAGATCATCGCCGCTCTGGACGGTCAGCTCAGTTGTCACGTACAGCGGGCGACGATCAGACACTTGCAAAATGACTAAAGATCTCGTGGTGTTAGCGTATTCCGGGGGATTGGACACCAGCTGCATCTTAAAATGGTATTATTTGTGTAGCATTGTATTATGTTATTAATTATAGCAGCATATAATTGGTAAGCACTTATTTTGCGAAATAAAATAAAACGATCTATAAAAATTCTGTAATCGAGTTACAAAATATTTATTTTATATCCATCCAAGCTGACTTGGATAAAGGCCTCGCATGAAAACGTTATGCACTTTTCTACAATATACTATTACAAGCGTTGCTCTTGTATATTTCATAATTGGACGTACTTTAGGATAAATGGTCCAATCCACAAAAATCTGTCAATTCAAATTCGATCCTATATCTAAAGGAAAATCCCTTAATTTCGGTGGTTGTTTTCTTTTTCTTAAACTACGTCCAATTCTGATTAAATATTTTCTTAAGTATGCCATTAAATTCACTTTTAGGTTGATCCAAAAAAACTATGATGTAGTGTGTTACATGGCTGATGTCGGCCAAGACGAAGATTTCGGGAAAGCTAAAGAAAAGGCGAAAGGCATTGGAGCCAAAGATGTAAGTACTTTCACGTTAATTATTAAAACAGCGCGGTTTTTTTTTTGTGAAAATAATTTCTATATCAACGAATAGGTGATCGTGGAAGACCTGCGCAATGAGTTCGTGAAGAACTACATGCTCCCTGCCATCCAAATGGGGCTTATCTACGAAAGCCGTTACTACCTAGGCACTTCCTTGGCGCGCCCCTGCATTTCTGTGGGGATAGTCAACGCTGCCAAGAAGCTAGGCGCGAAGTACATCTCGCACGGAGCAACGGGGAAGGGCAACGATCAAGTTCGGTTTGAATTGAGTGTGTACTCTCTTTGGCCGGAAGGCAAGGTAAGAATAGAAATAATATATATGTGTATAAGAACGTTTAATGGTGTAAAATTGTTCATGTATTTTAAGTCTTCCTGTAGATAAACTGTCTCAAACAGTTTTATAGGACTTTTGTTTAACAAAATAAATTCATAATAAATAAATAATAATAGTAAAAACGCTTCCATTAATTAATCATTTGCCTTATTTTTAGCTATAAATCATGTAACTTAAGTTTTACCTATTTTATTGTGTGATTATGAATAAGGGGGAAAAACTACAATATTTCCCCCTTATTCATAATAAACGTCTGTTAACTTGGCAAGCCGCTAAGTATTGTTTGTCCCTTTCGGTCTTATCAATATGTCAAGAGTAAAAGGGACAAGCAGTATTTAGCGGCTTGTTAAGTTAAGAAGCGTTTATGAATAAGGGGGTAATTCACTTACAACACTTGTTTCATAAATAACTATTGTAACTTCCAGTGGCATAGACCGATAAGAATCTGTTTTGTTTATTTAGATTATTGCTCCGTGGCGTTTACCGGAATTCTTCGAGAGGTTCCAGGGCCGTAGTGATCTTATAGAATTCGCTAAGAAAGAAAACATTCCTGTGTCTGCTACGCCGAAGGAACCTTGGTCTACTGATGAAAACATCATGCATATAAGGTAATTGAATACAAAGATTAATTCACGATTTCGATGAAGGTGTGCAGGCCCACTGCCTAGAACTTAGAAATACGCAAATTTGTCTCTTACTCCAATAAACGCGCATTAGCATGTTTTAGCGACGTAAACCTAAATAACGGTTTTTTTTTTTAAGAATTAAGTGTTAAATAAGTAGGAATATAGGTACGTAAATCACTAAACTACTTAGTAATTGTGATTTATATATTTTGCGTGTACAATAAAGTGTTTACTTACTTACTTTACTTACATACTTAATAGCCAAGCGCGGCAGTCATGTTATTGAACAACCGCTCTATTCAAAGCTCCCTTTAGATACATTTTAAAATATTACTATAACCTTGCGCGCTATTAGTGACAGAGATAAGTCCTCGAAGTTTGCGGATTTCGAAGTTCGAAGCATGTGTATACCCATGTTATTTATATACCGACTGCTAAATCAGCGATAAGGCACCAGGCACAATACACACAGGTAAAGTCTATTCATAAATTGAAGGCACGTGAAGTGTATTGATGCCCACTGCTGCCAGACGCCTTTACTTTCCGCACAGACTACGATGGGTGTCAAAATCGCGGGTAGCACTAGACTTGACAGTAGTAGTTCTAACCCTACCTAATTATCTAAATCTATGTGTACAGCTACGAATCAGGGGTTCTAGAGGATCCCGCAACCATCCCTCCCAACGGCATCTACAAAATGACTAGAGACCTTCAGCAAACTGAAGACTACCCTTGCAACATTGACATCACTTTTGACAAAGGTAAGTAGAACATGTTTCATTTTTATCGTGGCAAAGTTTTCATCACCACCTTTTTTTTATATATTTAAAGCAATTCTAATGGTAGCCAGAATAAATATTTTTGATTACCCAGTTATAAAAACTC
Source organism: Thaumatotibia leucotreta (assembly GCA_025490895.1). Classification (NCBI taxonomy): domain Eukaryota; kingdom Metazoa; phylum Arthropoda; class Insecta; order Lepidoptera; family Tortricidae; genus Thaumatotibia; species Thaumatotibia leucotreta. The sequence continues at coordinate 20,623 of JALPQI010018748.1, forward strand.
ACTCCTAATTTTAATCTTTTTGTTTACAAAACTGCTCAAATCTGCCGTTGTTGTATCTACTCGCCACTAGATGTCGCTTTAAGTACAATGTACGCGGTGTAGCGGTAGCTGGGGATTCAAAATAAATAGAAATATTCAATCATGGCATTAACAGAATCAGAAAGATGATTAGGTATTTGCCTATTGCTGGTAGCGAGGGGTTGTTAGTTGGAAGGGGTTTTATCTGAAGATGTCAGCAATTAGAACCCCAAGCCGCACTGGAACTATGTAGCAGTGAAGTTTGAAATCAGATTACAAGAAGTATCTCACTACTTGGCGCTTTGACATGGTTCTACAGCGGCCTATGGTACGAAATCCAAAAATCGTCGCGTGCCTGCTATACGGCCACATCTCTAAATAGGATTGTGAATTAAAAGTCAGCATATTTTCCTGCAATACGGCTATATAAAACATAAAATTCGATATCGAAATGTGGCCGTATAACTGGCTAGCAACGAAATGGCTGATGCTATACGGCCACATCTCTAAATAGGATTGTGTAGTAAAAGTCAGCATATTTTCCTGCAATACGGCTATATAAAACACAAAAATCGATATCGAAATGTGGCCGTATAACTGGCAAGCAACGAAATGGCTGAGTGAGTGCATATTGCGCGAAGAAATGATATATTTGACAGTTACAACGGTCAATTGTTTATATTTAGGTGTGGCTGTCTCCGCCAAAATACCTAGTGGTCAGGAGAAAGCCCTGCTGGTAAACGATCCACTGGCCTTAGTAGAGACCTTGAACAAGCTGGGCGGACAGCATGGCATCGGTCGCATTGACGTCGTCGAAAACAGATTCCTCGGCCTGAAGGCAAGTAAAATAAAACACTAACCCCCATTCATATAAACAGAGGCCCTACCGCGAACCACGAACGAAGTGTTGCCTCTCTGTCACACTTACGTACGAATTCACAAGTGCGAGAGAGACACAATACTCCGTTTGTGGTACGCGGTAGGGCTTCAGACATATTGATAAGACTGAAAAGAAGACTGAAGAGAATACTTAGCGGCTTGCTAAATTAGGAGACGTTATGAATAAGGGGATAATTATTTTGGTAAATAAGAAGTCTGTGACGTCGAAACAAAAACGAAACGCTATATGGCCTGTTACCGCGAACATCGAAGTTCGCGAATTTCGGGAATTTTCTCTGTCACGCCTTCGTTAAAGTGACAGAGAAAATTCCCGAAATTCGCGAACTTCGATGTTCGCGGTAGCAGGCCTGAGATGAAGTATTAGAAAATTAATAATACATAGATAGTGCTGTATGCTACAATTCTTAATTGGCTAATTCTCGTGAAGGTCGAAGAAAACCGCAAGATGCGGGTGATGCAAGACAGATTATTGTGGTGATCTTTGGGGAAGGCCTATGTCCAGCAGTCAAATTCTTTCGGGTGTAAAGCTATAACTCAATGATATGATATTTCTAAATATAGGTCATGAATCCATGGGTTGGTCCCTCATGTTACCACCCATCTGACACCAGTGGGAACAACTGTGATTTTATCCCACCCGTTACTACGACTGTATGTGTATAAAACTGAAAATTTTAATTTGATGTAATCATTATTGTAAAAACCAGTGTGTAAATGCCATACGATAAATAACTACTAGAGTACTCGGTCGTAATTACTGGGAAGATTTTTCTCACTTGTTACCCCTACAATATGTAGTGATATCTACTGAGAAAAAGAAATTGTAGGATTTTTTATCGGTAACATATAAGAAAAAAATCCCAGTTGTTACCACTAGTGTAACAGGTGGGAATAACCCGAATCCATTTATTGAAAGTGACTATATTAACCTTTTGACCGCCTTGAATTGAATAAGCTCTTACATTTTAAAGGACTAATTTTAACATTATAATATCCAAACTAGGTAAATCAGATCATAGAGACTCCGGTGGGGTGAGCTAGATTGACTGACATATCAGACTACAGCGATCAAAAGTTTAAGAACCAAGGACCGGAACCGTTATTTTCTCCATACAAAAAGAACGGTTCTATTTTCTTTCTATTTCGTTCTTCGGTATATAAATTGTAAGTTAATGGAGTAATTAAAAAATATGATATTGTAAATTACATCAAATATTGAGCACTACATAAAGAGTATACAACATTTTAACATATTGGGCTATTTCGAGGTTTTTGTTAAATACCGCTTTCGGTCCCTGTTAAGAACTCGTGCCATTTTATAAAAGATGCGTCGTGTTAGGGTTCTAGCTGTAACTATTAAGTTCACTCTTAATATAAGTATTTAATAATTTCACAGTCTCGAGGGTTGTACGAAACACCGGCAGGAACAATTCTGCACGCGGCACACCTCGATCTTGAGGCTTACTCTCTAGACAGAGAGGTACTAAGGTAAGCCTTACTGGGTTTTTGGTATCTTTAAACTAATTTGAGACGCAACATGTACATTTATAGGCATATATACACTGATAGCGGAGCGGACTCATTAGGGTGCGGCTCCACTGAGGCGGAGAGGAGCGGAGATGTGCAAAATTGACCAATTACATTCTTCAAATTCAAAATTCGAAACACTGTCATGCGGTCTCATTGGCCAATTTTGCACATCTCCGCTCCTCTCCGCCTCAGTGGAGCCGCACCCCTAATGACCCCGTTTAACTTTCACCGCTGGTGAAACTCACAACTGTATACTAGATACTAGCACTTCACCAGCGATGAACTTGAAACGAAGCCATTAATGTGGCTGCTTAGCTAGCGGTGGAAGATTGGCATTCTTTATTATATTACTATTTAGCAAAGACCTCGTACCGGGTGGGCTACAGTGCTCGGAGTTAGTACAATGAGTTCATTACAGTTGAATTGCGAAGTCGAAATAAATGTTCAAACATTACAATTGACGAGTAGAAAATATAATTTTATAGAGTACACCATTCATTAGGTAACACTGTTATTGATGTCATAACACTCATAACATGTAGATTTTCTTTCTAGGCTCAAGAAGTACCTCCAAGACAAGATGGCCGACTTTGTCTACAACGGCTTTTGGTTTTCGCCAGAAGCGTCTTACACTTCGCAGTGCCTGCGTCTGTCTCAACAGACAGTAACTGGCACGGTCACCGTCAGGCTTTTCAAGGGAAATGGTCGGTTTTGTTTCTTTTATTGCATGCAATGATTTATGAAGTCATACCCCATACATTGTCAGTAATGGGTGCCTATACATTGTAAGACGTGGGTTCTCGAGATCAGGGGTCGCTGGTACGAAACGAGACGCAGCCGAGTTTCGAACCATTTATAAAAAAACAAACGCTGCATCTTTCTGCCAGGATTTAGAATTTTAGATGTATACATTTAACTAAAAATGTTATTTAGGTGACATAAAAAAGTTATGTACCTGGGTGAATCAACATTTTTCTGTCTGTTATTGCCATGGTTACGGTCGCCTGAGTCACGCTGGTTTTATACAAAATTATGCTACTTAAATTGTGCAAACGTGTATGTACTGCATGTCTGTAGGCGGCCCATTAAGGAAACGGCTTATTAACACCAGAAAAATGTGTGTTTGCATAGTTTAAATAGCATAATTTTGCATAAAACCAGCGTGACTCAGGCGACCGTAACAGACGGAAAAAAGTTGATTCACCCACCTACATATACAGTGTGTTACCATGATCCAGGTTTTTCGGTAATGGTTAATAATACGCATTATCGGCAATCATTTCCAAGTATTAAGAATTGACAAATATTTAAATACCTGTACAATTCATTGTATGTCCTTCGAACGATCAATGTAACGCATGTCCTATTTAGTTGACAAATGTTGCCAGTGGCTGAGTATGATTCCTTTTTGCTTCTCACTGAACTTCTATTACAAAATTAAAATAGATTTTTTTATCAAATTATGCTCACGATTTGGCTTAAAATCTGCATCCCAATATTCGGTTTCAATAAAAGCCTGCTAACACATTGTATAATTGCTACCTACATAAACTATCGAAACATTCGCATTTATGTCACTTCATAAATCAACGCTAGAGTCCTCCCATTACTTAAGAATCAGTCACCTAAATAACTATTACAGGTGTATAAGATTCTCTCGCATATGCATATTATATTAAGCTGTGTTTACTGCAAATTATTGCTGGAAGTGAATCAAAGTTATCCGCAAGAAAGAGATAAATACTTGCTCTCTTTTACCCATAATCGCGCGTGTCAAAACTCCTAGCAATAAATTGCAAGTTTAAATTCAGTTTTACTTAGGCAGGTTAAAACTGTCGCAGCAAACATCAGGAAGAGAAATCATCAACTTCAGCACCAAGCCTTTGCTGGGCATGTGATCTAACTTCCTCGGCTAATATGTCCCAAACTTCAGTCGCAAACTGTAGGAAACCAATCATGGGTCAAGCAAGTTTTTTTTGATGATATTCTGTCACGTCAGCATCACCCAAGGAACAAAAGTGACATAGTTTGCTCCACTAACATGATTAGTGGGTGACCCACCATAGGCCAGTCAACTGTCAAAAAAAATTGGTAAATTTTAGTGCCATTAGCCTGCTTTAAAGAGTGACCGAGGAGAACGTAAGAGGGCATTTTCACTTCTAGGGATACCCAATTAGCTTAACTCTCACAAAAAAGTTAACTTCGATGTCAGTTTTGTAACGACAATTAAGCATTAAATATTAACAAAAATATTTTTTTATTATTTAATCCAGAAAGAATACGCGTTTATGCAATATAAAAACATGAATAAAGTGGATTTACGAAAATATTTCATTCTTAATTGTCGTTACAAAACTGACATCAACGTTAACCTTTTGGTGAGAGTTAAGCTAATTGGGTGTCCCTAGAAGTGAAAATGCCCAAAAATGGCAACGAGTTACATAAAAAAACGTGATTGACCCAAATATTAAATATTATTTCTTATTCCAGTGACCATTCTAGCAAGAAAGAGTGCAACCAGTCTGTACAACAAAGAATTAGTCTCTATGGATGTCGCCGGCGGATTTTCACCTGAAGACAGCACCGGCTTTATTAATATCAACGCCTTGAGATTAAAGGAATACTCTCGGTTCGCCGCTCAAACAAAGTTTTAATCGCACATTT
>JALPQI010018749.1:0-24182 GCA_025490895.1 Thaumatotibia leucotreta
GATCAGATGGTCGCATAGGAACATCAGATGGTCTCATCTTAAGATCAGATGGTCTCATCGGAAGATCAGATGGTCGCATCGGAAGATCAGATGGTCTCATCGGAAGATTTGATGGTCTCATCGGAAGATCAGATGGTCGCATCGGAAGATCAGATGGTCGCATTGGAAGATCAGATGGTCACAACGGAAGATCAGATGGTCACATCGGAAGATCGGATAGTCTCATCGGAAGATCAGATGGATCGGATGATCGGCGCTGGCTCACGCCAGCATCACGCTGAGATGTGGCCATTTCGTGGCTCTATTTATTTCTGTTTTGTTATTTTATGTGTCTTTGTTTAGTTAAGTGAAAGTCCACGAATGAAAAAGGTACGGTCGAGGAATTTAATTTCCTACCCATTTCGTACCTTGTCATAGTGGCTATAATATGACAGTCCTAGCAGCTTTCATATTGATTGCCACTGTGACAAAGTACGAAATGGGCAGGAAATTAAATTCCTCGACTATGGGTAGCTTAGAAAAATAAAGTATTAGTCTTACCCGTTCTCAGCCATTGGAATCAGTTGTTTACCGTGCAGCGGTCGCGGCACGGCACTGTGAGATCACGGCTTATTCTCGCTTAGTACGGTGCGGTACCAAGGTTACCTGGAAACATCGGACACACTGCTGAGTTCGTGGTAACCTTTTTGTGAATATATAGTAGGTGTATATATTGGTTAATTTACATCATCAGCCTATATTAGTCCACTGCTGGACGTAAACCTCTCCTATTAAAACTATGCATATAGACGCATTAGAAAGTAAATACCCGTAATCGTCAGGCTGGGCAAGCGGATTGGCGATCGCAGTAATATGTCCACTATGATGACGCTGCTGCCTGTCATCAATATTCTATCAAGAATGGTCAGTGATACTTCAATCCCATAGCCGGCTCTTACGACACCCGCAAAAAGAGAGTTAGAGTGGTGACAAATGTATTGTATTCGTACTGCCGTCACCACACAGACACACATATAGGTCGCAGGAGTCCGCCGGATACGGTTGGCGCAGGACCGGTCATTGTGGCAATCTTTGAGGGAGAGCCAATGTTCAGCAGTGGACATCGACTGATATGATGATGTGGTAGTGGTGTGGTAGGTGGGCAAAAAGTAACTGCGTTCCCGTTGCCAGTGATGTTTAAAGTCTCCCTAGGGAGTTTTTGATTGGAAATTGTTTCAAGATCCAGAAGTAGCAGTTTTCAAAACGAAATTAATTTCTCTGAAAAATTTACTTATAAATAAAGACGCCCCTAGGGGCTCTTTTTAAGTTCCAAAACCACACTGGGTACAGGAATGCAATTATGTTTTGTAAATGTAATATAATATTCTACGAACAAATAAAACATGGACGCCGCGGGCCATGCTAAATTGCCTTTCAAAAACAGTCCTGAATTTTAGTTGACAAGTGTTACCCCCTCTTCCATGCATCACGGTAATGAATTTGAATACCAACCTATAAACACTTAAACCGCCATTTAAAAATAGTTGTGATTGGTCCATCAAAGTTTTGATTGGCTATATTCTAAAAAAATGTCAAAGATTCTGCACGTGTATTTGTTGTGGCCCGGCCTTTAATCGCAGCGGCATATGTAGAAAGCCATGCGTTGATCGCAGCCTAACGCTGCGATTAACGCAAATAACAAACGCGCGCTTAAGAAACAATCATGCTTTGTATTAGACAAAGTCGACAGCTGTATACTTCTTAAAATTGATACTTATTTAACAGTCTTTGTGTTGTGTTATTTTAACAGCCCTTGAATGAAATGTAAAATTTACTTAGTGACCGATGGGGAACGACTTATGTATCAACAATCAAGTTATGTTATGAACCATGTAAAGCCCGGGTTATAGGTAAAGTTTAGGTTCAGGGAAAGCGACAGTGATGTACGACTCGTATTATAGCCTTGTCCCTTTCTCTTAACCTGAACTGAACCGCATTAGTACGTCATGGAACTACACATCCCTGTTCCTAAAAAGTAGATATATAGGGTGTTATCGTTAAGTGTGGCCAGACCATAATTCCGTTAATATGACAGATATCAGAAAAATTCCAACTAATATCGACAGTACGTTACCCAACGAGTAAAATTACACTAATTTTTTTTGAAATAAAATCAGAAATATCTCAAATATTAATTTCAAACCCTTCCATAAATTTAGAACGTAACCGTTCATTCAACGACTAGTTTAATACGAATATTTTTTTTTATTTAAGAATAAATGTTAGATTAATTATTTCATAAACGGTAGTATCATTATTTTATCACAATGTATTCGTACAAATAACGAAAATCTAACAGTTTTATCTCTTACAACACCCGACTTTCTTTAAGTCATACTAAATGTATGGGAGTGTTTTAAGTTAGTATTTTTAATATTATTTCATCTATTTAGAAAAAGTTATTAATGTAATTTTACTCGTTGGGTGACGTACTTTCGATATCTGTTGGAAGTTTTCTGATATCTGTTATATTTACGGAATTATGGCCTGGCCACACTTAACGATTACACCCTGTATACAATTAAGTATCTATTGTTAGGTACTGTCGGTCTAATTATGTTCATATAGTTTTATGTGTCCGGGATAAACGCATACTTGCCAGGGGCATAATATATGTTAATTTTTTACAATCGTATACGCTGCCAACAGTTCAAAAAGACATTTAAGTTATTTTTTATTTAATGACTGTTCAGCATCAAACTCCGTGCCTTATCAGTTGAGTAAACGTACAGAATTTGGTCCAATGCTAATTAGAAATTCAGTGCAGACCTTGATTACCTGATTACGTAACCGAATCGCGGTACACTAATGTTCTTGGTATCTAATATAAACAGAGTACATACCGGGTGTTGCCTGTAATAGGAGCAAATATCCATACTGTACACTGTAACTATTTATTATAATTGTACTTAAAACACAGGGAAACACAGGTAACGTATCCATGTAATATATTATATACAACGTACAAGGAACGTATCCATGTAAGGGATCTCGCCCAGTCAACCTTTGAGCAAATGAGTGGTTGTGAAGTTCATGTCTTAAATGTTCATATAATCTACATCTATAAATAAAAAGTCAACCAATTCTCAAATCAGTCTCATCTTTTTCAGTTTGCTCTTGAGTGACGCTACAGACTGGAACTGTCTGAGAGACGGCGACAGTCCTTTCCACAAACCTCTTTTATTTTTAAATTGTTTATTCGACAAAGTAATGTATTGTGAAATCTGTTCTATTTCTATCGTGATAGAAGAGGACAATAACATGTTGAGATTACAGTATGTCTGTATTGTCTGTACTTCTGTACATAAAAAAATTCTGCCTCGAATATTTTTCTTATAAAGTAACGAGTGATGAGTTAGAGGCTCATTTTGATTTATTGCTCCTATTACAGGCCACACCTGGTATATCACAGCAATCATCATGACTTAGTCACTCGGACTAAATAGCAGCATGCCAGAGAAGGGATATATGGTGGTACAGTAATAGAAATTTGGCACTGGCAGTATAATTATATCCCATGGCGAGTCGCCAGGTATAATTTTAACGCTAACTGCGACTTACCATTCCAGAGATATTATGCCACTTAGTTTTGGCTATAAATCTTTATGACAATGAGCACATACGCTGGAATTAGGGTACATAAGCTATGTAAGGCTTCTTCATGTGATTGCCCTTTCGTAAGAGATAATATTTCTGCCGTGCGCCAGTAGATAACGAGAAAAAATAAACAAACCTACAAACTTCCATCATTTCATAATCGGGCCAATAACAGATTCAGGTTATCATTATCACATCAAAGATTTATACGAGCTGTTAACTTTTAACCACCGAGTGGACAAAATTTTGTTTTTCCGACTGACAATAACCCAATCACTCACTTTCCTATCACAATGTTGGTCTCACTAACATAAAACCTTAGTTTACATAAATTTTTAGTAAAATTATTGATATTTATTAGTATTAACGCAAAAATAAATCTACGAACGTGTTTCACGACTTCAGTCACAGACAAAAAATGCAATTGAAAGTCAGCCATATTTGTTTACATTTTTTTCGTTTTCTACTGGCGAATGGAATAATTAAGTATGCTAAGCAAACGCTAGCGATGCCACGACTATATCATAGATGTGATAATATAAATAAATTATTGTTTTGACAGGTATTCAGACCACATGTCTATAGCTCAATCTCTGACACATCCAACCTTCATCATAGCCCATTAGAATAGAATAGAATAAAATTCATTTCGTCGTCATATCAGCCAAAAGACGTCCACTGCTGAACATAGGACCCCCAAAAATTGCCACCATGACCGGTCCTGCGCCACTTGTATTCAGTGGACTCCTGCGACCTTCACCAGGTCATCAATCCACCACGCTACAGTAGAATTCATTAGTAGGTATAAAAAGATAAACTTAATTTAAATATCTACCTACATGTTAACCTAAAAATAACACCATACTCTTTCTATTTATTTTTCAATAATATTTACGCCTGCTAGCCAGTTATCGGGTATATTGTTTTGTTGTGCCCGTGAATGAATTGGAGCAGGTATAAAACATTGCAACTCCAAACACCTCCATGCTATTATTATTAAAACTAAAAACGAAGACATGGTTCCTAATAATAGATTTCGATATATCTCATAGTTTGTAGCTTCCCCATTCAAAGTCAAAGGGCCGGCGGCGGCACTGAACTGAAGTATTGAAAAATAAAATTTCATTATTTAAAAACAATGCATTTTATTCGTTTTAGATATCATTGTCTCTTAGCAACATTTACTATTAGCTACACAACCGATATTCAAAAGAAAATAACGAACTTTTATTTTTCAAAAGTCCAGGTTCTATTCCTGGGTGGAGTACACGTATTTTTGTAAGTGTATGAATGTAGTTTTTCTTTTTACTAAAATCGATCTCAAGGCCCGGCCACGACATTGGTCTCTAAGGTGACCAGCGGCGAGCGAATCCATGAGTTGGAGCAGGATGCCGATATGGGTACTCCCTCTCGCACGTATGGTTTTCCGCTAAGCCGCGTGGCCGCGGCATCATGGTTCCTAAGACAAGAATTCGCTATCTGTTATGGTTACCAAAACCTCCATACTGACCCATTTGGATTGTATATGGTTTTACCGGAATGCAAACCCCGGACTTCTAGCTTCGTATACGTCACTGCCAGTGCCAACTAGACTAACGCATTTTGCATAAAAAAATGCTACGAGTACACAGACGCTAGCAATGCCACTGCCAACTCAGGATGCTACTTGTCGAAATTAGGTCAAGATCCGTTTAACATCTTCATTTCAAGTACCTAGCAATTAATGCCTTTCATCAAACCCAGCTAAATACCAGTACAATTGCTATTATAGTTGAAAAGAGAGATGAGTTGTTAAAGAGCAGAAAATGATTGCTAGTATTCATTTTCTTAACACTTTCATTGCGGACGAGTCCTACGCGCTACGCTCGTAGCCGAACCCGTAATTTTTCCGCTTTGTAGCGAAAATTGACCCACAGAGAACTCCCCTCGGGAGTTTCCCGCGCTCAAAGTGTTAATAGGGTCATGGTAACACAATGTATGCCAAATATTAAATGGCTACAATATTCTTCTCTCAGCACCACTTCTTCGTCATCCCATTAGTGACAAAAAAACACGCTAAATGTTACGCCGAGTTAAATATGAGGTGTGCAACTCCGGACCACCGGGCATGCCATCAGTCCGCCCACAGGTACACCTGAAGGTTGCCAATAAATGGCTATTTACAGTACTATGCGGCCTTTGTTGATTATAAGTACTTCATTAATTTTAGAATTATAACTAACGTGAGACTCAAACATATTTAAATATTTATAAAACGGGTTGCTCACGTAATTTAAGTCGCTAATTGCTCGACATGTTTCGATCACTGACCAACCACAATCACAATCGCGGGTACTCCATAATGAGGATCCTCTAAATGGATCGAAACATGTCGAGCAATTATCGACTTAAATTACGTGAGTAACCCGTTTGATAAATATTGAAATATACTTAATCAGTCAGGCTTTTGAGATTGAAGCTTAGGGCCTAAAGAACAAGCCACATCGGCTGCGTGTGCGTAGCGCGCGCGTTGTAGCTTTTGTATGTCATATTAGATGGCACACCGCTTGCGTGGCGTGCATGTGTGCCAACATGCATCCGTTATGGTTCGGCCACAAAAGCGCATCTTTCCGAGTCGCCTGTCAATTCATAACTACATTTTGTTGCTCGCCCGCGACATAATATATGTATGTACTGGGTCGCGTTTTATAATAGTAGTTTTTGCACGTGTCTCATATGTTTCTTAGTACATACAGATGGCCCTCCGAAGTTTTGGACTTGACGTAAAATCCGATTTTTTTGCGTATATGATCTTCGTAAGAATTGACAAATTGTAAGCTAACTCACTACCACTTAGTCACGTTTTTAAGTTAGTTAAAGTTATTACGGTTATTAAAGTACTATTTAAGTACTATGCTCGTTGACCTCAGTAAAGCCTCCGAGCGAGTTGGTCTTAGGATGAACATGGATAAGACGAAAATCATGTCGAATTCCCATGTAGCACCAACTCCCGTAATAATCGGAGAATTTACACTCGAAGTTGTAGACGAATATATATACCTAGGGCAAACTATTCAGTTAGGTAGGCCCAACTTCGAGAAAGAGGTCAATCGTCGAATCCGACTCGCAAAAATCCGTGAAAAAACGAGCTGTTTGGAAGGAAACGGGATTTAATCGGGAAGTTTTCAACGCTAGAAGGAAGCGATAATAGTGGACTATTTGTCCACTATTCTGTGCGCAACTAATAAGGTCCAGATTATAAATATTACATGCACTGTCATCAAATTAGAACCCTTGGCCACTCAGGAACCATGCCAAAGTGACGCAATAAATCAAATTGTAAGAAACTCCTTACTATTTGTTATTTTGACAAGGTTCTAGAGTGGCGTAGGGTTGTAATTGATTGAGTGTACTTCAGGACGTCCTCAGTTCCCACAAAAGCTATTAATAATATCCATTTTATTTCAATTTATTATAAATGTTTTTATTTTATTTGTGATTTATACTCAGAATCACGAGCTCATTCCATCCATACCAAAAATCGAATTCGAGTACAAAAATGGCCGAAAATTTCCATAAAATTTTTGAACCTTTCAATCCAACTTACCACCGCCATAGAAACCATTAAAAAAATGCAAAAAAGTCTTGTGACAATTTTTCTTCGAAAGAAAAAGCGTAGAAAAAAAAAGAAAAAAATAGATCAACATTAAATAAAAGAGCCCATATAAGCCAAGAACACTACTAAACCTTCGTATAATAATAACTACACGTATAAATATAATTAAACGGTTAAACTCACGTATTTACTCACTACACGCAACATGTTTCGGAGAGCCTAGGTTTCCATTATCAAGCACTGAACCCGCTTTCACACCTTGCGAGCGCGCGTTTCATTATATTTAGGTGGGCCTGGAGCAAAATAGATAGAGATGGCCCGAGAAGCTGCCATAATTCAACGTTGGGTTAATGCCGGGTCAGAAAGGGACTTAAGGCTCAATGTGGATGAGCAAGCGCTTCATTTGCGGGCCTCTCTAAGAGAGGTCTGCGATGCCGCTATGCCTAGAGTCCGGCGTCTGACAGATAGACGACAAGTCTACTGGTGGACGCCAGAAATTGGAGCCCGAAGGGCTGCGTGTAATAGTGCTCGCAGACAATACGTACGTAGTCGACGACGTATCGGCTTCAGTCTGGAGACAATAAACCAACTGCAAGCAGTATACAGCGAAGCGCGGAAGTCTTTGCAGCTGGCAATCAGTCTGGCAAAATCCAAAGCTAGGGAAGAGCTACTAGCCGAACTGAATCAGAACAAAAAGACTACCTACTTAATATACCACAATTATATTTTGTATGTTCACAACTTCATGTATTAAAATTAAAATTAGTCATGAGCACTTCTCATTCGCCCTTGTGAAACCGACATGACGAACCAAATCATAAAGGTATCTTCGTCATCCGTCTAAAAGTATCGTGCACCTGCCGCGGTAATAAGCGAAATATTGGGCAACGCATTCCCCACCTGGCCCAGATCCCGAGTATCCCGACTAACAATAGCGTGTCACTTTCGCCACCTCGTATCTTACTCGTGCCGTAAAAATTAACTAGGTAGAACATTACTTGGGATTTCTCGTCAGTGACACATTTATAAACAGAGCTCGAATTTTTCATCGCAAGGTAAGACGTTAGAGTACCATGGAGCCGATATTAAAACTTTAGTCACATCAATTCTCATACTCACTTAATAATTAGGTATCTACTTCCACAAGTCGATTGTAAACAAAATATCTAAATATTACGAGTTTAAGTAAACGATAATAATATTTAGACAAAAAATACTGCGACGCTATGTCACTATGTCATCGTCAGGAATCCAGGAGGATTCAACAGTAAAACCGAATTTAGTAATTACAACGTTATTATACGAGTAAATAATAGCTTTTCGTCACGCCTAATTTCTAAGCGCGCCATTGCTTACTTGCGTGGTGGGAGTTATAGAAAAGCGAAATTCCATAAGTTATAGACATGGTAGTACCTACGTTATTTGGATATTTATTATTTAGTTTAGACAGGTGTGTCACGACCATGTTCGAAAGTTAAGAGTTTCCAGGAAGTTCAACATTCCCTACGTCAATCTTTTTGTTCATGTAAAAAATATAGATAATAATTAATTAAGTTTAGGTAGGTACTCGTAGGTTTTTTTTTCATAGAGATTCTGCATTGCATTGCATGTTTCATAGAATATAATGCAAACATGAAATATTAAAAAAAAAATCATAGTATACGAATCTTTTCCTTTTTTATCAGTATGTTTTCAGCATTCTCTATGAAATATTCCACGTGACCCGTATTTATTGACCGCGAGTGTTAGATACGTACATAGTGCAAACATCCCTGCTTTGAAAAACTGTATAGGCTCTAATACGTACAACCTATAAGAAAACCTTGCCTAAAAAGCCTGAACTATTTCCACAGCCGGAGCGTTCATGGCGAATGAGAAAATACGCCAATTTCGCTCGCTACATACAATTTCGCTCACTAGCAAGCGTGTCAACTGTAAACGTGTCTCAGTCTAGACACATACGTATAACTCTTAGACAACCGTGTTTCCGTTCATGTCACAACACTAATCATTCACTGGTAAAAATACTCTGACTAATGCCGGCCTTTATATTCTTATTATAAGTGCCAGATAGGATCGCGCCAGAAATAACCCGATTACTGCGTATATAAATAGTTAAGGATACTTGACTTGTAGTGAGTGAAATTTAAATTGTTTTGAAGAGTGCGATGATTGTCGTGATTTCATTGTGGGGTTTTGTGTTATTCCTACATTTTATGGAATTAGATGATTAGCATTGTATCAAATTACTGACAGCATGGAATTCCGTACCATTTGTACCCATTGTATAAATATAATTTAACGATTAAACTTACATGCATTTAGTCACTACGCCTACGCGCGACATGTTTAATTATATTTATAGTTAAGCATTGTCTCGCGAAATTTTAAATTCATTCAGTGGTATTGAATTTACGACCTCACAGGCATTCTATATTCTGTATAAAAAAAAGTTGTACTGTCATCATTTTACTTATATATACACGCAAACGTACATTTAAAGTACAGACATATAAGGTCACCTTACAAGTTTTTATTTATTTTTTGTAAGGGTAATCATTCATTACTTACTAAAAATAATTGCTAAAAAGCATTGAAAACGACTTATTTTTTTGTTGAAGGTGGTTGAAGTTTTCCTGATCAACATCATAAAGAATCATAATGTACAAAATAAGTACCTATAGTCAAAATGTGCGTCAGAAAAGTACTTCGAAAACTTTGCAACATGCCACTTTTTTGACACAAAATGTTTGATCTAATTATTCGTGAACTTTGCAAAAATATGCCCGACAGCGCTGCAGGACTATTGTGCTAAATAACTAATATTTAACCCGATTTTATGCACTTGGTATTTCAGGGAATAGATTTTAAAGAAGGTAAGAAAACAATGTTTATTTTTTGTTTAGTGTCAATATTTCTATTTACAAAAAATGTTATTTCTTTCACCAGGTCATCGGTCCACCTTGTGGGGGGCCTACCCACGCTACGCCTTCCGGTACGTGGCCGCCACTCAAGAACCTTCCCGCCCCAACGGCCATCGGTTCTACGCGCAATGTGCCCCGCCCACTGCCACTTCAGTTTAGCGATTCGGAGAGCTATTTCGGTTACTTTGGTTCTGCTGCGGATGGTCTCATTTTTAATCCGATCACGCAGAGAGACTCCTAGCATAGCCCTCTCCATTGCCCTTTGGGTGACTTTGAGCCTTCTTATGAGGCCCATTGTAAGCGGCCACGTTTCAGTACCGTATGTCATCACTGGCAACACACACTGATTAAAGACTTTCGTCTTCAAACACTGCGGGATATTGGACGAAAATATGTGTCGTAGCTTCCCGAACGCTGCCCAACCGAGTCGGATTCGACGATTGACCTCTTTCTCGAAGTTGGACCTACCTAACTGAATAGTTTGCCCTAGGTATATATATTCGTCTACAACTTCGAGTGTAAAGTCTCCGATTATTACGGGAGTTGGTGCTACATGGGAATTCGACATGATTTTCGTCTTATCCATGTTCATCCTAAGACCAACTCGCTCGGAGGCTTTACTGAGGTCAACGAGCATAGTACTTAAGTCCTCCAAGGTCTCAGCCAAGACTACTATATCGTCAGCGAATCGAAGGTGAGTGAGGTACTCGCCGTTTATGTTGATACCCAGCCTTCTCCAGTCCAGAGTCTTAAAGACATCCTCCAGTGCAGCGGTAAACAGCTTAGGGGAGATAACATCTCCTTGCCTAACTCCCCGCTGCAGCAGAATAGGTTTCGAGCTCTGGTCTTGGAGTCGGACTGACATTGTGGCGCTCTCGTATAAACACTTCAACACCTCGATATAGCGGTAGTCGACTTGGCACCGTTGGAGAGACTGTAGTACTGCCCAGGTTTCGATCGAATCGAAGGCTTTCTCGTAGTCCACAAACGCTAAACAGAGGGGCAGGTTATATTCTTCGGTCTTCTGTATAACCTGGCGAAGCGTATGGATGTGGTCTACGGTACTAAAGCCTCTTCGGAAACCGGCTTGTTCGGGAGGCTGGAAGTCATCAAGCCTGCGTGCAAGACGATTCGTAATGACTCTTGAAAACAGCTTATAGACATGGCTCAGAAGTGAGATGGGTCGGTAGTTCTTCAATACAGCGTTGTCACCTTTTTTGAAGAACAGTACCACCACACCTCTGTTCCATGCCTTTGGCGTTCTCCCTTCCAGTAAGACGGAATTGAACAACTTCTGAAGGGCCGTAAGGATCGGTTTACCACCCGCCTTCAGAAGCTCAGCTGTAATTCCGTCCTCCCCAGGCGCCTTGTTATTTTTGAGCTGTTCAAGAGCCATTCTAATCTCGCACAGGCTGATGTCCGGGATATCTTCTGTATAGTGTCGGGTCAGTCTAGCTCTGAGGTCTTCCGCTAGATCAACTTCGGGTCTGCTAGTTGACGTGTACAGCTGTCCATAAAAACCCTCTATCTCACTCAGCAGCTCAGATCTGGATGTGACGATTCTACCATCCTCAGTCTTTAATTTGGCGAGCTGGCTTTGCCCAACAGACAGATCCCTTGCAAAAACTTTAGAGCCCTTGTTCCGCTCGATGGCTTCTTCTATACACTTGGTACGGAATTGGCGCATATCGCGTTTGAGGGACTTAGAGATCTGTCTGTTGAGCTGCCGGTATAAAGTCGCATCAACTGAGGATTGTAGAACCAGTTCACTTCTTTTTTCCATTAGCTTCTGAGTGGAGTCTGAGAGCTTTCTGGTCTTATTTGTCCGCTGGGTCTTAAAAAACTTAGACCCAGCGCTATGGACAGCTTCCACAAACCCGTCGTTGAATACGTCCACATCATCGCCTAGGCAATCGAAACGGTTTTGGAGTTCCAACTGAAAGCTCTCGGGGTTTTGGAGATGGAGTGCAGGACGGAGCGTAGACTTCATCAGTCGCGAGCGTTCTAGCTTAGGACATATATTCAACGTGCCTCTTACCAGGCGGTGATCGCTACCGGTTTTAACCGTACTGATCACAGAAACATCGTTGAATATATGTCTCTTCGTCGACATGATGAAGTCGATCTCGTTTTTAGTTGCACCGTCGGGACTCATCCAAGTCCATTTTCTGTGCTCGCGTTTCTTAAAGAAGGAGTTCATCATGTAGAGTCCCTCCTTCTCCAAGAAACCAGCCAGCAGATGGCCCCGGTGGTTCCGACGTCCAACCCCAAATTGCCCCACCCTCAGTTCGTCACCATCTCTCTTGCCCAGTTTCGCGTTGAAGTCCCCCATAACAACGGTGAAGTAGGTTCTGGAGCTATTCATGGCTTTTGAGATATCATCATACATAGCCTCCACCTCGTCGTCGGAGTGTGTCGAAGTCGGCGCGTACACCTGTATGACCTTCAGCGAGTATCTCTCAGATACTCTGAGTATAAGGTACGCCACCCTAGCCGACACACTCTCGATCTTCACCACGTTGTTTACGAGGGACTTGTGGACGATGAACCCGACACCTCCCTGGGACTGTTGGTCGCCCTCCCGGAAATAGAGCAAGTTGCCGGACTTTAGGATTATCGTGTCCTCGCCCTCTCTTCGGACTTCTGACAATCCCACAATGTCCCAACGCAACTTGCTCAATCCTTCCTCCAGTTCCACTAACTTTTCGTCGGTCCGCAGTGTACGTGTGTTATAAGTTGCCAGGGCCAGAGGTCGTCGGTGGTGGTAGCCGGATCTTTGCCGGAGATTCTTAGCACCCCTGACCCCGCTAGCACCCTGGCCGCTACCATAACCAGGGCACCGGGGGTCGCCGGAACCTCGGGGCCGCGGCCTTTTTTGTGCTATCATTTTATTTTGGGGGGTATTTGCCATAATCGCCACGCTTGGCATGCGGGTTGGCGATCGCAGTGTCTCCACCGCACTTTAGGGATGCTGCTGCCCATCCCGCGGTGGTCTTGGTCGTAGTTTTCAGACATACCCGGGTCAAGTGTATGATCAGTAACACTTTAGTCCCTTAGTCGACTCCTACGACACCCACGGGAAGAGTTGGTGAAGGTCGCAGGAGTCCGCTGGATGCGGGTGGCGCAGGACCGGTCATTGTGGCAATCTTTGGGGGAGGCCTATGTTCAGCAGTGGACGTCTTTCGGCTGATATGATGATGATGATGATGATGATGATGATGATGTTATTTCTTTACTTTTATATCAAGCGTTATTTTTGGGACACCCACGAGTTTAAAGCCCTCGTAAGCCGGAACAAGGACCCGCGTACGCGAAAACTATTATAAAAATATTTGCTGCATACGAGAGGTTAAATGTGACTAAATTTAAGAGATCAGATGTACTTTTATGACGTTATTTAATAAAATATTGTTAAGAAGAGGCTTATAGTATTGGATTACTCAGTGACTCCAGTAATTTCGATATTTCAACGTGCGAAGTTCAAGAAAAATGTTCAATAATAACAGAATATTTAGTCTACATGTGTTGCATCCTGTAAATATCTTCGGTATCGTGTTATTTGCTATATTTTAGCGGTCAGGGAGGCATAAAGTGCAAACGACGTCAAAACGAGGGTGAGTCAAACTCAGATTTAGCGCGTGCGTCGAGTTACGTGGCACGTAAACAATCATGCGCGTCATGATCGCCGCCAGAGCAAAAGTCAAAATTTCAACATAAACTGTCTAGAGCTACGAACAAATAAAACATGGAAGCCGCACGCCATATTAAACTCTTACTCTTCAATGCATCACGGCAGTGAATGTCAATATCAACCTATAAGAACTTAAACCGCCATTTAAAAATAGTTGTGATTGGTCCATTAAAGTTTTGATTGGCTATACCTATTCTATAAACATTTGTCAAAGATGTTGCGCCGAAATATGCGCGGTGTTAAGAAAAGCGCTATGTCCTGCCCATCTTGGCACAATTGAACAATTGCTTTTGGGGGCATTTTTGAGCTGGCGTTATACGTCCATGTTATATATGGTCGCAGGTCTAGAGGAAATAACGATTACTTCATATATTTAAAGCATACACTTTACAAGTAACAAACTACCAAAAGTACTAGTCAAAAGCCCGTGAATTACAGCAAAAGTGTCCATCACGCTTGAGATTTGCAGCGCTGAATCGCGATTTAGGGCCTACGCTAGCTTACGCGGATTACCCGCAACGGACGCCCGCCTCAAAGAAATTGTATAGACACCGCTAACTGGCGCGGGCGCGTGCGACGGACGTTAATCCGCGCGGCGGGTTGCGGGTGTCCGCTCCGTGCCCACGCGGCGGACACACCGGAGCGGACTTGTTTCTTGAATTCAGCGCTAAGTTAGGCGTGCGCCCGTCGCGGGCACCCGTCGCGGACTCGCTGGCCCGCGGCGGGGGTCCGGAGCGGGACCCGCGAGCGTGCGCACGCGGCGTGCGTCCGCGTAAGTTAGCGTAGGCCCTAACGATTTTCACCAGGGATGTCCAGGGTCAAGACCTCTACTGCGAGATATATGTGATCTAGGTTTCGCTCACGAAGACATGTAGCACAACCATGAGTTGGCGCCGTGAGTTTAACACAGACTTTTAATCTATCCCGCTCATATTTACGTGTCAGTGTGATCAAAAGGGATAGAAAATACATTAGAATGACATGACAGTAAGGACAGAGCACGCGTCTTCGAGTGAAACGATCCATATACATAATTGGGTGGAACAACTTTTTTCTGTCTGTTATTGCCATGGTTACGATCGCCTGAGTCACGCTAGTTTTATGCAAAATTATGCTACTTAAACTAAGCAAACATGCAATTTTCTAATATTAATAAGCCCTTTCCTTAATAGACCACATACAAACATGGACTACATGCATGTTTGCATAATTTAAGTACCATAATTTTACATAAAACCAGCGTGACTCAGGTGACCGTAACCATGGCAATAACCGATAGAAAAAGTTGATTCACCCACTTATGTTGCACCCGGTTTGATACGATCGTTCATTATTAAGTTAGCAAATCGCGGCTATACCTATTCTATAAACATTTGTCAAAGATGTTGCGCCGAAATATGCGCGGTGTTAAGAAAAGCGCTATGTCCTGCCCATCTTGGCACAATTGAACAATTGCTTTTGGGGGCATTTTTGAGCTGGCGTTATACGTCCATGTTATATATGGTCGCAGGTCTAGAGGAAATAACGATTACTTCATATATTTAAAGCATACACTTTACAAGTAACAAACTACCAAAAGTACTAGTCAAAAGCCCGTGAATTACAGCAAAAGTGTCCATCACGCTTGAGATTTGCAGCGCTGAATCGCGATTTAGGGCCTACGCTAGCTTACGCGGATTACCCGCAACGGACGCCCGCCTCAAAGAAATTGTATAGACACCGCTGACTGGCGCGGGCGCGTGCGACGGACGTTAATCCGCGCGGCGGGTTGCGGGTGTCCGCTCCGTGCCCACGCGGCGGACACACCGGAGCGGACTTGTTTCTTGAATTCAGCGCTAAGTTAGGCGTGCGCCCGTCGCGGGCACCCGTCGCGGACTCGCTGGCCCGCGGCGGGGGTCCGGAGCGGGACCCGCGAGCGTGCGCACGCGGCGTGCGTCCGCGTAAGTTAGCGTAGGCCCTAACGATTTTCACCAGGGATGTCCAGGGTCAAGACCTCTACTGCGAGATATATGTGATCTAGGTTTCGCTCACGAAGACATGTAGCACAACCATGAGTTGGCGCCGTGAGTTTAACACAGACTTTTAATCTATCCCGCTCATATTTACGTGTCAGTGTGATCAAAAGGGATAGAAAATACATTAGAATGACATGACAGTAAGGACAGAGCACGCGTCTTCGAGTGAAACGATCCATATACATAATTGGGTGGAACAACTTTTTTCTGTCTGTTATTGCCATGGTTACGATCGCCTGAGTCACGCTAGTTTTATGCAAAATTATGCTACTTAAACTAAGCAAACATGCAATTTTCTAATATTAATAAGCCCTTTCCTTAATAGACCACATACAAACATGGACTACATGCATGTTTGCATAATTTAAGTACCATAATTTTACATAAAACCAGCGTGACTCAGGTGACCGTAACCATGGCAATAACCGATAGAAAAAGTTGATTCACCCACTTATGTTGCACCCGGTTTGATACGATCGTTCATTATTAAGTTAGCAAATCGCGACTTTTTGGTTGCAAAGGGCTATGTCACTGCCGCTAGGGTCCTACAAGGCTACATTACGTGAATTGCAATTTGCAATACCTGAGTAGTGAGAGGAATTAATCATATTAATTGAATCGTCACTAGAGAGTTCAAGTGTACAAGTTCAAGTGTTCCTCCGGTCCCCATGGATTGGCCCAAAATGTCTGATAACAAAATGCCCTCGAATACCTCGACATGGGTTTTCAGTAGAGTGGCCTAGGGTTCCAGAATCCTTTACTACCATTTCAAAATGATAGGAAGAAACAGATTGAAAGAGATTTCTTACAATCTGTTTTATAGTTGTCACTTTGAAACGGTTACCGAGCGGTTTAGGATTCCAATTGGTTAATTGTAGCTGGATTAGGTATGTTAATCCCCGCATTCACCCCTGTGATAACAAAAAAAAAGGTATGATGATCCCGCTCTTACCGTTTATCGTTACTTTCACACTTTAACATTGTTAGAACGTGACAACGACAAACGATAAACACATCCTAAGTGAATCATCCGTTTGAATGTCTGTAGCTCTTGTATAATGATTGTGAGCCGATTTTGTATAGTTCGTACTGACATATTGGTGCTCTAAAAAGTTTAACGGACGATTTAACGGTAATCAATTGTTTGGTGTAACCCACCCTTTATCATATCATACACTGCTACCGCATTAGGTTTAGTTTTGTGTGTGTTCATTGCATTTTTTAAGCATCTCTAGTATCTCTACTTAATCTCGTAAACTCGCGAGCTCAACAGATCAGCCTCGCCATTCAGCGGGGTAATGCTGCCAGCATCATTGGTACCATGCCGCGGGGGCCGTTTTTAGATTTAGATTTAGTTTAGTTGTATATTTTTAATTTATAATGTAGTTTTATAATATTATAGTTTTAATTTTGTATATTTTGTCGAATAAATGGATATTACATTAAAATCTCGTAAACTTACGTTTAATATTATCCTGACGTTTCGAGCATGACGTTACACCCGTAGTCACAGGTGCAGGTGGTCGTGAGTCTACCTGCGACCATTGTCAACGTCATACCCGAAATGTCAGGATAATATTAAACATAAGTTTACGCGATTAAGACCCTCTTGTCGTTAAAATATGAGTCATAATCGTGAAAGTTTAAATCAATATACTCGTATCTCTACCTAAAGTACTTACAGAAAAACTATTAAATATCATAGGAATACTATGTAATTGTAATCGAAGTACCAGTTACATAAGCTCCCCGATTCTCCATTTTTCTAATATTTTATTTTAGTTTTCAAGACAGTAGGTATTCAACTGTCCAGTGTAAGTAATATTAGACGTGGCCTCGGATCGGCCTCGGATTGGCCTCGGTTCGATGCTCGGCCGAAGCTTTTACATTTACGTTAACTTTGCGATGAATCACGTGCGAATGTGTGACATGGAAATAGTTTCGAATTTAAATTTTGTCTTATCGGAGTAACAAACTAAAACTTTCATAAAATATACCCACGCTATTTATTATGGCTCAATAAATCTGGCAAATGCTTTCCGTTCCCAATTTGTTTGTCTAAAATTAATTTTGTAAATACTTCAGTAAATAAGCATGCCGGTCGCTGTCGTTTAAAACATACTGTATAGGTACCCGACTTTATTTTCTTCAAAATCAGACATCGCAGACCAAGACTTTACATACCTAGTTTAAAGTTTTTCATATTCAAAAGTGTAATAAAGTATTTCTAAGTAAAGTCTTTTCGTGTGTTACAGTTGGTTTCATTTTAGACCCCGACGACAGGAAAATAAAAGAAAACGTGTTACAAATTCGTTTCAATTCGACACAAAACTGTGTAACGTACTTCATTATCGTTCAGTAAAATATTGACATAATTATTTATATGATACGAGCTACAAGAATAAACTGAACAAACAAATTAAATAATAATTAGCTGTAATTAAGTAGGTAAACAAAAAATCACTCACCTTCAAATTCACCAACAAATAATCCAAACTCAGGCACTGCACTAAAATTCAAATTTGGAATGAAGCGTTCGAAATTTGAAAATGGTAAAGGTGCGTTCGTAAACACGGTCGCGTGCTATAGCGTTCGTTCGTTCGGATGCGCCGCCGGGCGGCCGGCCAGTACGCCGCGCGGGACGATGCGGGAACGGTAGGGATGCGGGGAAAATAAAGTTGTCGATGATTTCGCGGAACGGAAAAGTAGCGACGGAGAACATCCCAGCCTCGCGCGATCATCAGAAATCTAAAATAACAAGTATCGAACAGAGACAACTTATACGTACTCTGTTCAACAATCTCTGTCAGTATAAAAAGGCAGAAAATTGAAAAATTGTACGCGTGAATAGTTGGCTGCCCATCGCTGACCACAGAAAATAATTTTTCGCCTTTGTTACTAACAAGCTTGTTGGCCAGAATACCTGTATAATTGTAGTCAAGAAGAATTTAATCAGGACAATAAATTCTTCGATTCTCATTGATCGCCGTAGGCTCATAAGAACAGAAAATGCACCAACGATAGAGGCAATTAAAGACGAACGATGATTTTAAGGTACATTTTTTGGCGGTTAAATAGGTAATTAGTTATTATTATATGTACATTAAACATGTTGTATCCGTAGATTCACCTTTGGCATTAGGATTTAAATGAATAACGTTTATTAAATTCATTTATATTACACAGATTTTATTACATATACAATTTAAATTTGAATCATCTACGTACAATTTCGAGCTGTTTAGCGGACAATTTGGTTTACCAGACTTTATCTCTGACAAGAACGTTGGAAGAAATGAATAACAACTGAAACATTTACACAATCGACAACACAATGCGATGCCCTACACTATTCGCTAATAGTTTCACTCGGGCGCAAAGCCGCAAGCTTAGAAGCTCTCTAGCGATAATTATCTCCTCTTTTCTCCCACCCTTTTCCGAGATGTGAACGTTTTCTCGTTTTCAATGCGTGTTGGAGGAAATGTAGCGTAATTGAAGATAATGTTCACGACAATTTCAGTTCTTTGAGTTAAAATTTATTTTATCTATTAACCCACTACTAAATTGAAAACACTTATTATTTATTGGCTACTCAAAAAAGTATCTTCTTTACTAGTAGCTTTTCTGTCCCATTTATATGTTGTAATTTATCTTCTGTCATACCTAACCACTGTTACTTGTTTATTTCAAAACATGTAAAATGAATTAAAATATTGTAGTAATAAGTATACCTTTTTTGCAATTTAGGATTTCTTCATAGCGTCTTTATTTTAGAAATCCGAAAGGTATTCGGATAGAAGGTGCTAGCATGTATTGCTTGCCCTTATAGAGTAATTATTACTTACATGAAATGAACAAGTATGGTCAAAGGCGCCTCGCATTCTTTAAGGGATTACATATACATGAAAAAAATTACTGGTGATTGCTAAGACCATGTGGCCGAGCGGTACAGGCATCAGCCGCGAAAACTGAGTACGTGGATTCGATTTCCACCTCGGACGTTGGTGATCTTGGTCTAGTTTTCTTTGGTATATTACATCCAATCTTTTTCAAAGTTGTCCCCCAACCTTCTTTTGAATTTGTGTCTTTTAATTTGATTTCTACTCAGAATCGTGAACTCATCAACGGCAACTTGAAAAAAATGGCCTGACTTAGTATTTGACAAGCACGGCGTAAGTACCATTAAATTCATCTCGCTCGTACCAATGCCGTGCGAACGAGATGGATAGAATAGTACATTATGATACAAGTGTGCTAAGTTGATCATTATACCCGAGGCGATATTGTGCGCGCGAGCTGCAAGCGAGCGCGCATAAGATAGCAGAGAGTATAATGATCAATGCACACGAGTTTTATACGACGTTTTTCAACACACTTGCGAGGAATAACCGACTTTTAGTAACACTTTTACTAACCTTTCGACGGCCCCTACGTAAACTGTCGTAACTTAAAAATGGCAAGTTTACAGGAGAGCACTTTAAAGTTTGAAATGTGTATGGTGGTCACATAGTTCAATGGATTGCTTTGAAAATTGGCATAAACAATAACAAAGATACTGTTTTTATAGTGATATAATTACTTTTCTGATATATTTCATATTTTTGCCGGAATTGCACTTACGACAGTATATGACGGAGAAGAGAATCTAAAAATTGTGGTATGTATTACTAACGTCACTTTACGCTGGTGGTCATAAATGGTCATTGATCGTAAGTTATACATACTACAGGATACGTCGGAATTATGCGTGTAAGTTTTGACGTATCTGTTATTTACTACATTATTTTGCGGAAACATTATAAAAATTTCTTGTTAGTTACGATATTATGCCATTTAAAAAATAATTTAATTGTATTTTTATGGAACCCTGATGGAACATTTTGAGAAAATTAAGCAGGTGAATAGTTTTTTGTATGTTTTATTATGAAAAATAGATCAGGTACAGTATTTTTGTATCATTTCTGGAAAATGTCGTGTCGAATGAAGTCGAGATTATGTAGTTGAGTTACATGTAGCTTATTTGTTTGCGAGTACCGGAAACTTTAAAAATAATTAACAACCAATAATTCTTACCTACTGTGCACAATAAATTCATCGAAAATTGCCTGAATAGTTGCTATTTGGTTTGGCGAGGGGAGACGTTTATTATTTGCAGATGCAGATTGAAGCAAAGAGTTCCCTTATAATGTAGTTTTGGTACTGGTCAACATGTTCATGGATAAATTTTAGCAGAGGACATTCGAGAGTTGTCTGAATAGGCCGAGATGCTGGTTACGAAATGTGGATGACGTTTTTGCTGTAATTCCTCAGACAGTTGTTGATGTGTTACTAACCGATCTTGATGTGATGCATCCTAGAATAAAGTTATTTTTTTATTTTATTTTTATTTTATGCGGATATGAAACAAACGGTCACACAAAAAATATTCATACAATTTTATCATTTAAACTAGACCTATAGTTTCCATTATTTTTAACAAATATATTTACCTAAAAAGCACAAACGAATACCTACTTCTTGACATGTGTGATGATTGAGCCTAAAAAGTAATAGCAAAAAATTGACTTTACAAGAAACTCAAAGACCTGTTACAAGAAATATGTCGAATAAATATTGTTAATCACGACAAGTTCACAATTCATAGAGAGGTCGATGGGACACTTCGTTTTCTTGATGGGTTAGTAATGCTAGGTCAGAATGATCGTCTGTCACAAAAGTCTATAGATAAGCTAACTGCTAACTGCCCTAATACCATTATCTCGCAAACCTGTTCTCGGGGAACTCTGTGATTCACAATACATGCGAATATGAAATATGAGTTTATATTATTTATTCACATCACATCATTGGCCTATTTCAGTCCACAGCTGGACACAGGTATCTCCTATTACCTCCTGTTATCAAAATTATTACAAATGTTGCAACATGTCAGACGAGACGAGACGTTGGAGAGCTTGGAGAGGAACAGATATGGTTAGAGACAAAGTCAGCGTACAAGGAGCTCTGAGACGTTTCGACATCACCACACTACACAGCAGAGAGGGCACCAGCATTCTTGCCTCATATTAAAGGAGTGACAAACGAAATTGGACGCCTATTACGCCGGAGGTTTATCATTAAGATCATTTTGCGTCCTCACATCAATATCAGTACTTTTTACGCTCTCCAAAGGATGGGAATTCACTTGGCAGCTCGGGTGTTTATGAAGTTCCGTACGATTTTGGTAAAGAACGACGTAATGAGTCTACAAGACTCGAAGCACATATGGAGTGTCAAGGACAGGGAGATAGACAACTCGGCTGTGGTGGACGCATACGATACAGGCACATTGCATTTCCTAAACGCTTTGATAAAGCGAGGATGCTGGTACGAGGTGCCACCTGCCACGGAAGATAAACAGAGCGATTAAGATTAATTTCAATCGGGATGGGGGCTGGACTGAGACCACGGCATGGAAGCCGGTAATCTCCGAGCCAATAATGATGGTTTTGTGCACACAGTGACTTTGTGTGCTTATCATCTGTTATTTAGTGTTCGGTGACACAAACCCAAAGTCGAACATGACATAAGTGCCGGCGCAAGACCACCATTTACCGAATATACATGAGTTTAACCGTTTAATTTGTGCATTTAGTTAGTACTAAAAAACAGTCTGTAATTCAGCATTAGGAACGTAATTTTGAAATTATAATTATAGACATGGCAGATTAATTATTTCTCTCACAGTGCAAAAACATAAAAAAAATCAGTTCACAAAAATGCCTTCAGCTTTAACTACATCATATTAGATCAATATTAAGTGTTTTATAAATCTTAAAGAACAGTCATTGCTTTCATAATTAGTTACTGCGGCGGTTTCATTCAGTCAGCAGTCAAATCGGCGATCTGCAGATGATGATTTCACTGATGACTGATGACTAAATACTCGTCAATGAACCCACCAACTGCAGCAGAATTTAATAATGTAAATGATAATGATTGTTTTGTCTTCGTCACCATAACAAAAAATGCCGTTTTATTACAATGACTTCTACATTTCTTTATCGTTTGGTTCAAAAGGAAGCGGCAAACCTATATAATGAGCAGAAATTATTGAAATACGCCAACATTATAATTGTAAATTGTAGTAACTCTGTATTTGATCCGGCGCATACTGTCTTAAATATCACTTACCGTAGAAATTTAAAAACAATTTCCGACGAAAAATGTCTCAAGTACACATACAACACAAAAAAATAAATAAAATCCAACGTAAATAGTAGTATGTTAAACTTAAGACAAAATACCGATCTTAAACTCCGAAGTAAGTTGTGGTAAGTGATAACATACTACAGTATTCACCGGTATTTTTATTTTTTTTTCAAAATCCATACTAATAAATTCGCACATGATTTCTGAGTACAATCGAACAGATTGCCAACTTTGCGTAGTGGTTTTAAATCATTTTTATTTCTGAAGTGTCTTTTATTTCATCTCGGACTACCTTTTGTTTTAACTCCAACGGCCGATTCGAAAATTAATTTTGGTCTTACAGTTAGTTTGAATTTGTTCCCGATGCAGTGTCTTACTTTTATCGAATAAAATGTATCGTTTATCCATTTTTGTCTCATCTAGTTGTTAGTTTTTGATACAAAATGACCACTCACGAAAAACCTCTGCTCCACCGCGTATAAGATCGTAACTGACACTTACGCTGCGCGAGCGTGAGTGGCCGCCCCGTATTAACTGTCGTAAGTACACTTACTACAGTATACGACGGTGCTTTTTTAAGATACGATAGTTTTCGGGAGTCAAAAACCGATTTGTAATAGGTTTTTTAAATTTTTTCTTCGTGGAACGGAAACATTGCTAAAAGATATGATGTTTTATGAAATAAAAAAAAAATCCCAAATTTGAAGTTACGACAACTTACGTAGGGGCCGTCGCTTTGTTGCTAGGTAATTACCTACTACATACTTACTTAGGTACTATCGCAAAGTAACGTTTAACCTTTTTATTTTTTTCTTGTTCATTACTTGAAGTTCACAGTTCACATAAAAGTAATAACAGTAAACACAACAAAATAAACGCAACAAACATTTTAAATTCACTACACTCCGAATAAAAAATACAATGGTAACTTTAAAACGGCGCGCGTAAATTTTTAAACGCGCGCAAATTTGTAAGACAGCAATTCTATCGACAAACAGCCAATATTAAAAAAAAACTGAGAATCAGTAACGATTATCATAAAATAAAAATACGATAACTTTACATTTAATATAATTACTTTATAATTTGGATGCACAATTTAAATATTTTATTTATTTATTTACGAAAAA
>JALPQI010018750.1:0-25121 GCA_025490895.1 Thaumatotibia leucotreta
CAGTATTAACTCAAAATGTATGTATTTATTTCCATAGGGTATATTCGAGATCTTCGAAGTTACAGGTAGCTTATAATGGTGCCAGTTTTATCGTTTATCGGGCTACCTGTCACATTCGCACTTGCATACTTATTGGAACCTGACAGCAACAACAACAAACGATAACCACGCGACCATAATAAGCCTACAGATAACGAATATACCCTTAACTAGCAATGTATAGTTCGAGAAATATTATTTGACCGACTGTTATCTTACTTACGACCTTTTGTTTTGCGTTTACACTTACTAGACAATCAGGAGTCGACCACTTTGCTATTGTTAATGACGCAAAACAAAAGGTCGTAAGTGAGATAAGAGTCGGTCAAATAATATTTCCCAAACTATACCAATTGCAGATTGCAGAACATTCTTAAAATTGCGGGAATATACTCGGAAATTTCCGAGAATATTCATAAGAATTTAAGAGTTGTACTCATTGAGAATGCTTCCATGAGAACTTATAAAAAAATATTAATTCAATTGTGAGATACAGTATTTTTCGTAACTAATATTGTATTTCACGATTGAATAAACAAGGTATAAAATATACCTTGTACATAATTACAATGGTTTTGGCATGATTTTAAAATACATTTGTCACCACCCCAACTCCTCCTGCGGGTGTCGTGAGAGTCTACTAAGGGATTGAAGTGTCACTTACCATTAGTTATTTCATATTGATGATGGGCAGCAGCGTCATCATAGTGGACACATTACTGCGATCACCAATCCGCTTGCCCAGCGTGGCTATAATGGGCATTTACCTCTTAATGCGACTATACGCATAGTCACAAAACAGAAAAAACAGTAGAAGCGTAATGTAAGCGCAGCGCGTGTGACAATAGTAAGCAGCGCAAGGCTTACCTGCACAAAAGTTAACCACAGTAGGCCGTCAGTTCTCTAAGCGCGCTCACGTGAGATCGTTTTCGAATGAATCCGAAAAAGAATGTGCAAATATGCCTTTTTGTGCCGTTTTGGGATGTAAAAGTAACAGCCAGAAGTCAAACCTCACCAATGAAGGTATTTCATACCACCGGAAATTCTTAATTTGTTAATATTTTAATATTTTCTAAAATATTTCGTCTCCCGCAAGATGTTTGTACTACACTAAATAAGAAACAACTTTATATGCCAATAATAAGGTCGTTTTTTATTTGGCATAAAACTATGGAAATTTCTAGAATTTCGGAACGATAGGCTGAGTAGCGGCCAATGCGAGGAAAGGGTCCGAAAAGGTATCGATATCGATATTTTATTTCGTTGATATACAGCTACTTTAGTTGTCTTGAGCCGATTAAGTGAAAAAAATTTAAACATGTTCTCTATAATCTTTATTTATTTAATCGGGTTTCCGACTGTCATCGTCATCATAATCATCATCTCAACCTTTTGCTGCCAGCTGCTGAGCGTAGGCCTATGTATCATCATATTATAATATTATATTACGTTATTTTTGTTCTGTGCGCATAGTTAATAGGAGAGGCCTACGACCAGCAGTGGACTATAATAGACTGATGATGATGATGAGATTACTTGTAAAATTTAAATTGCTGAGAAAATTATCTATGCAAGTTTCGCAAGTTATGAAACTTAACAAAAAATACATGAATTTTGAGTTAATATTGTTTTGATCTATTTATGCAATATATCGGAGCGATGCGATATCTAACGACGTCTCTGTATACTTTGTAGACGTGCATAATATTTGGCAATATGTGCGATGCACTGGCTTTATAGCGGTGCTAAAACTGAAAGAGAATATTTATTATATTATAAAAGTATAGAAAACTCACGTTTGATAAATATTCCCATTCTGTGCAATATTTCTTACCCGATACAAAAATGTGTGTTTCACTTGTGCGATGAACATACAGCGTGATTTTTTATTCACCGTTCAAATTGCAACCATCACGAGGGTTTTTATGAAACTCTCGCCACAGGCAAGTATAATTTTTAGTAATCGTATTCCAGTAGTGGTTGTTATATCTGTATTCAAAATTGTTACAGTGTAATTAAACGTATTCAAAATTGCTTATGATGACTTTGATCCTATTTTGTCACATTTAATTCCCTATTTCGTAGATTCTCTTTGTTCTATTGCTAGCATAATGGAGTAATACCCCTTTATTCTTAAACATCTCCTATTTAAGCTAACAAGTTGATAAGTATAGTTTATCCCTTACCATTCTAATAATATTTCTATGAGACCGAAAGGGACAAAACGATACTTATCGGCTTGCTAAGTTAGACGTTTATGAATAATGTTTAAAATCCCATTCTTTTTCAAATATAAACCGAGCGTTCATAAGCGAACGTCATAAAGGATGAAAAATTGCTAAAATCCTGGCGCTTGCAGAATCTACGGAAAACTGGATTTCAGAAAAGATACGGTTTTAAATTAAGGGTTTGCTTGCTACAGATATTGGAAGTATAATATTAGTGAGTCAAAATCTCTTTGTTCTAGGAAGTAAACTGACTGACTTCATAGACAGGCAAGCATAACACGTTACACCTGTGCATGCATCGTGGTGCATATTGAAGGTATTGATGATACGTGAATGCAGCAAATATAATGCACAACTCTATTTAAATGTACCTATTTAAGGATAATTTTGTTGCACGTAAGAGCCAAGCAACGTTTACTTACCTGCACGTATCAGCTGTGAAAAGTGACAATTTGATTTTATTAGATACTTATTGGCAGACATTAAATATTGTTGCTTTACATATTGAATTACGGTCACTTTGCGACTCTAGCTTGTATTTTTTTTTTCAATTTGCACATATATGCCGTGATATTCTTTTTTAGATATACATGAACGTAATAATAATATATCCTGTACATAAATTCACTCACATAAAGTGTTTAAGACATCGGGATTTTTTAGAGAAATTAACTTACACGCAATTTACAGGATGGAAAGGGACGACGTTCCTTCCTGTTACCGACAGAGTCTACTAACCATTATGATGAACTTTCAATATGAGACCAACATCGAAAGCGTACAATGAAAATTGACTTTTCCATACTATTGGACTCTAACTAATCACTCACTTTTTTATGAGGGGTTAATTTTTTTTAAATATTTTGATGTTGGTACAACACTGAAAGTTTATCGTAAGGGTTGGTATACTCGGTCGTTAGCGGGAAGGAACGTCGTCCCTTTCCACCCTGTATATCATTATACACTTTTGGTCAAAGAATACGTGTTGGGTACAATTTTTCATAGAAAATACAGTAGAAACGCTGATCACAAATACATTTTCTAAAAGTTTACAGGATAAGTGGAATACAATTTAATATGCAATTATATTGGAATTCCCATAATTTCACCATTGCATCCAAAAAACATAATTTTATCGTCAGTTAACTCCGTGGATATAAAAATATCAAATCTTGATTAAAAAGCCCCTTTTTCCAAACGTTTTGTCGGCTATATGAGAACAATCCACAATTTTGCCTGCACAAATCAATATAACGACATTATTTTATTTTATGATTAAATTTAGGAAAATTACAATATAATTTGACATTAAAAAGGAGTCTATCAGCCTCCGTAGCCTAGTTGGTAGTGAGCCTGCCTACGAAGCCGGAGGTTCCGGGTTCGAATCCCGGCGAGGGCATTATTTGTGTATTTATTTATCACAAATATTTGTTCCTTGGTCATGGCTGTCTATATATATAAGTATCTATGTGTATATATATATATCGTCGCTTGGTATCCACATCACAAGCCTTAATTTAGCTTACCGTGGGACTAGGTCGATTTGTGTAAGATGTCTTATGATATTTATTTATTTATTATTTTATTTTATGATTAATTTAGGAAAATTACAATAAAATTTGACATTAAAAAGGTGTCTATCAGTCTACCAGATACTGTAAATATTTGAAAACTGTCTTTGACCTCAGCCCGTTCGCAGTATTTTCTATAAAAAAATATTCCTGACCCGCACTCATTGACTGCGAGGGTAGTAACCCTCTTGTAAATTCTAACTCGTTTATTTTAAGCAATGTCATTCATATCTAGTTTGATATTTTTTATCGTAAGCATAAGCCCAAAAGCAATATTTTGTCCTTAAAGCAATTTACTTGGATTACGGCCAGCTATTTATTTTCTAGAATAAAACTTATTAATGGAAACCCTAAACGTAATCCGTTTTGTTTTGAGTTTTAAATTCAAGAATGAATTAAAGTTTCTTCATGATTAATTGAAATTTGAAAATAGTATTTGCAGGTAGCTTAGTAAAAAGAAAATGCAAATAGTTTATTGATTACATTTTAAAAATAACTCGCTCCAAAACAGGTGCGTTTCTTTAAGTAGTATAATTTAAAGTCAACGTGACTAAGGTGACCGTAACCAAATAAATAATAACGGACAAAAAAAATTGTTTCACCCTTATTTTCTATATATACATTTGTCACCACCCCAACTCCTCCTGCGGGTGTCGTAAGAGTCGCCTAAGGAATTGAAGTGTTATTGACCATTATTTTATAAAAGATTGATGATGGGCAGTAGCGTCATCATAGTGGACAAATTACCGCGATCGCCAATCCACTTGCCCAGCGTGGCGATTATGGGCATTTACCTCCTAATGCGTCTATACGTATAGTTTGTAGGAGAGGCCTACGTCCAGCAGTGGACTATCATAGGCTGATGATGGTGATATGTTTATATGAAGTGAAGATGGATCCAAAGTAATAATATTGCCGCGCATTATCGCAAATTGCAATGGCTTGGATTACAAATCATGAACAGATTGCCACATTTGTCACCCAGTAATTAGGCTTAAGCTATTAGAGCGATACATTTCATACGATATGGTATACATTAAGTAGATAATTGAGGGCATAGAATTGCGTTTAATAATGACTAAACTGATATAAGACAGGATGTTTTTTAAGATTTTGGATAGTTAAGTATTAAGCTATGCATGTTGTCTACAGATTTCTTTTTCTATGTTTTGTTTTTTTTTGCTATTAACATAGTGTTATTGTGAATTTATTTTCTACAATAGCATGTAATGTTATAGGTATTTCAACAGGATTGTCAAATTGTTATGAAATAAAATCTTATCTTATCTTATTATCGGTACGTGTGATGTGTTTGTTATGAGTATGACCTCGCATGCATTTAAAATACAATTTTACTTTTCTTGACTCCCAAACTGTCATTTTTTTAATTTGAATAGGCATGGCCACAGACTAGCCAAAGGCAGAGACGTGGCCTACGACGGAGTGAGTTTGCCCAGAAGGTACCTATTCACCCTTGACTTGAAGGTTGACGGGTTATATGATCTCGGAAATATAGACGCCGGCAGGGAATTCCACTCCTTGGCATTATATTTCACATCATCAGCCTCTCTCAGTCCACTGCTGGGCGTAGGCCTCTCTCATTAAGGTTTGTTCACGAAATAAAGTAGCCATTGCTCTATAATTCTTTTTTTTTGTATAAACCGTACCTTAGTATGGGTGTTATTACAAAGAAGGGCTCTTTGCCTATTTTCTCGGACGCTGTGGTTGATATTTATATCAATTTCTCCATAATTATGGACTTTTATTTAAACTTCTGGATTTAAGAAGTACTTTTTCTTAATTTACGATTTTGGGTCAT
Organism: Thaumatotibia leucotreta; assembly: GCA_025490895.1. Taxonomy (NCBI): domain Eukaryota; kingdom Metazoa; phylum Arthropoda; class Insecta; order Lepidoptera; family Tortricidae; genus Thaumatotibia; species Thaumatotibia leucotreta. The sequence goes on from JALPQI010018750.1 coordinate 5,658, forward strand.
TTAGTTTCCCAATGGATCTTAACATTCTTAACTAAATTTCACTAGCGATACTATAATATTGGATTGTTAAACATAAAAAAGAAAAATCAATTTACGGTCCCATGGCTGTTAGAACTACATGGGACTATTGTGTAACAGTAGAGACTGATTTTACGATGGCTACTTTATTTCGCGAACAAGCTTTAGCTAAAGCCATTCTTTGTAAGGATTAATAATTTTAGAAAACAGATTTACAAACCGTACATCCATTCATCCCAAAACATAAAAAATGCAACACAGAAAGCAAAGAATGCAATTTCCCTCAGATACTTCAGCCGCAAAAAGCGATTGGAATCCCCAAATAACCACATACATTTAAACCTTTTATCGGAGGTCGGCAGTGGACGCAAATGCGACAGCGGGCAGGCTTACGTCACAAGACTATTCAGATATTTTGCATGGTGCTTTGTTGGATAAACTGCTCCAATCGTAAAACGTTTAGTAAACAAGTTGGGTAAAAGCTTAGAAAAAAGCTGATTGGGTTTTCAAGCAGGAAAGAATATGTATTTTTTTAATAAATATGAATAAATATCTTAGTACATCTTACACAAATCGACCTAGTCCCACGGTAAGCTCAAATTAAGGCTTGTGATGTGGGTACCAGGCGATGATATATATAATAGATAGATACAATTAGACAGCCATGACCAAGGAACAAATATTTGTGATAAATAATGCCCTCGCCGGGATTCGAACCCGGAACCCCCAGCTTCGTAGGCAGGGTCACTACCAACTAGGCTACGGAGGCTCACAATATTATTAAGTACCTACAAGTGTGCAGTGGCATTTGAGTGAATCAAATTCTTCTTGTGTGTTACAGCCATGGTTACGGTTTTCTAAGTCACGCTGGTTACGTAATGGTAATGCCATTTCAACCGACTTGGAGGAGGAATTCGACTGTATGATTTTTTTTAATCTTTGTAACCACAGTCAGTTGACTGGGTGAACCGATTTTGATGATCGTTTTTAGGGTTCCGTAGTCTTATTTCACCATTTCAGTGACTTCATGAGATTCAATGAATATTGCTTTTATAAAATTACTGTAATTGCTAAAATTACATTGACACAATGTGTTAGGCTTATAGATGTTAAAACTTAATAATGGTGTTTTGGCAGCCTCGGAGTCCGTGACGTAGCGTAGAAGCTTCAAGAATGCCGTCTTCGATGGTTTGGTCACGTTTGTCGTAGGTCACCTAACTTCGTAAGAAACATACGCCTTAACCTAGCCCTTGACGGCCCCCGACCCCGCGGCAGACCAAAGAAGCGATGGCTAGATGTCGTGAAGGTTGACATGTGTGTGAATGGGCTTACAATAGAAGATGCCCAGGATCGCGCAAGGTGGAGGAAACGTAGCAGGAAAGCGGACCCTGGGAAAGGCCGGGATAATGCTAAGTAGAAGAAGAAGAAGAATGCTGTTTTATTAACAGCATTCTTCTTATATAGTTATAATCATACAACCAATTTAGAAGTAAAAATAGATCAAAATAAACTAACCCTAACAAAAATATCTGTAAAAAAACTACAAATATTTACGAATAAAAAATAGACTCGAGCTCCGTGCCTAATGGTAATGCTGCCCAGAAGATTAACGGAATTACCTCGCTGAATAGCAATTACTGTTTATAATTTTTTTTTTTACTGATTATTGCGTATTACATTGTTTTACTTATTAATTTAGAGTGCGTGTGGTCTGTACGTGCCCATGACAGGAAATACCACTGTTTGTACTTCAAAATGTGCGAATACACATTGAAACTTGAAATGAACGTTGGACCCGCGGCCGCTCACCGCAGACTGCGTAATAATCACGCATTCCGATATTGCTTTTTGATTCGGTAAAGGATGACTCACACTGGATATGCAGGGCTAGCCAAAATTCCATTCTGCAATCGTATACGACAAGCGATAAATCACGTGACCATAATACTGCCGTACAAGCTAGAACGCAGTATTTTGTTATGAAACTCCATTCCAAAAAAAGCACCTTTTGTCTATACGTCACATCATCAGCCTAAGAGAGTCCACTGCTGGACGTAGGCCTCTCCTATTAACTATGCGTATAGACGCATTAGGAGGCAAAAGCCCATAATCGCCACGCTGGGCAAGCGGCGACCGCAGTAATGTAGTGAACGCACTATGATGACATGATGACGCTGCTGCCCATCATCAATATTTTATCATAATTGTAAATGACACTTCAATCCCTTAGTCGACTCTTACGACACCCGCAGGAGGAGTTGGGGTGGTGACAAATGTATTCTTACTGCCGTCACCACACGGCATCACGGCATCTTTTGCCTATAACTTAACCCTTAATTCACTACCTGAGTCCACTGGACTAGCATCAAAATTTTAAACCTCAAGCCGAAGTTCAGGATCATTTTCGGAGCCAAAAATCATTGGTGTTACAAAGGCGCAGCGACTTCAGTGGCTCGGTCACATACGCCGTGGCCACGACATCGGTCTAAGGCGACCGGCTTAGCGGAAAACGTATGATGCTCCCTCTCGTACCCATATCGGCATTCCGGTCCCTTTCATGGATTCGCTCGCCGCTGGTCGCCTTAGACCAATGTCGTGGCCGGGCCGATAGAGAGATATCGATGGGCGGATGTCATGGATACGGATCTGCGGGAGCTCCAGGTTAAAAACTGGCGAGAAATCGCCGAGCACTAGAGTCAGTGACGTCACTGGAGTCATTGGAACAGTCATGTTGGAGGCTGTAGTAGACCGGGATGCTGTTTGATGTACTGTAGTTCACATCCTAGTTTAACTTGAAGATATTAAAAGATTCTTGCTCTTGTCTACAATTGTTTAATGAATATATTGATATAAGTAAGTAAGAAACAGCAATGACAAGTATTTGAATTTGGATATAAAACATAGACAAAAATATAAAGTAATAAGAATCACGAAGGTTGGATCGTTGACATGCTGCCCCGGCTTGGAAAGCCTAGCTTTCAAGAAGATCTAAAGCTGACAGCTTGGAGACTGCTCGCTTTACGATGCCGTTCTTTGTCTTGATGTCGACCACTCTGCAAATTCGATCGTTGACAGAGGCCAAGACTCAGTTTGGGTCGTTGCGTCAGAGGAGTAAATAAGTAAGTAACTTATATTTTCTACTACGAAAATTGTGAGATTATCCTGTACAAAGTGATTTTTCTTAACTCGAATTGTTGAACATTTTTCGCGTGAGCACAAAGAAAGCGGTACCCTGTCCATTACGTGCTTGTTTTCTTATTCAATGGACTGTTTAAGAGATCTCAAGGAAATAAGAGCACTTTTCTGATTACCTACAGCTCGCTTGGAACGCTTTAAGGAGGATTCTCGATGTTCAAGTGCGAATAACAAAGTGGAATTAAAAACATGATACTAAATGATTTACTAATTTTGAACAACGTTGTTATAAAAATAGGCCATGTGCATGTCCGGTCAGGGATCAGAAGATTATAGAAAAATCTACAAATACAGGAATAAGATGGCTATCGATATCTTAAAAACGAACCGTGGTCTTAGTAAGAAATAATAATATAAAAATATTTTAGCCAATATAATCTCCCATTGCTGGGCACAGGCCTCCTCACATTATATGAAAGGAATTGGCCTATAGTCCCTACGCTGGCCCTAAGCGGGTTGGGAACTTCACATACACCTTTGAATTTCTTCGCGGATGTATTCAGGTTTCCTCACGATGTTTTCCTTCACCGAAAGCTAAGTGGTAAATATCATCTGATATTCCGTACATAAGTTTCGGAAAAACTCTCTTAGTAAGGTACAAGTTTAAAAGTTTAACAATAAAGTCTACTTTTGTCCCTCGAAAATAACACGCGGGACCATCAGCAACACTTGTACTCATAACAGCGGATTATTGTCAAAAATAAAACTTGCGCCCCGCAATCAGAGGCTACAAAAACTGTTGTACACTGAACTTTGCCGTGAAAACGCGCAAAGTTGCGAACGCGGTAAAAACTCGTTACGCCAAATCGGGCACTAAAACTCGCGAAGCGAAAATTCTATCCAACTTCAATTTACTTTTATTGTTCCTACTCTTCCTATTGTTCGTGAAGTTTTTTTCTTGAGCTTTACAGACCGTTTAAACACGTTTTTTATATCACTCTCAAGTAGCAATATACCGAAGAGAATGTTCCAAAAATGAGAATGTTCTGACGGAAAGTTCTTAGTATCCTTTACATATAATACTCTTTATTGTATATCAAAGACAAATCCAGAATAAATAATAAAAGTAATATTTGAAATAAGTAACTAAACAAAAGGCGGCATTGTCGCTAAAGAAAGATGAGATAGGATAGAGGAGATAATAAAGTAAAAGTTGACAGTAGGTGGTGCAAAACTGAAAAAAGTGGTATGATGCTAAGGAATGTAGAAACAACACACAAAATATGATATGTAAATATGTATATAAATTATAAAAATACAAATACATTATACACATACAGGGTATAATCGTTTAGTGCCAACAAGCGATAACTCCGCAGAACAAATAATATTTACCGGTAAGCCTTAAGGTCAATTTATTTGGTATTTGGTACTTGACGAACTGATACACACGCCAATGTGTAACGGTGCATTCAGACCAAACGAGCATTTGCTATTCTATCACCCACTCTACGAAATCAACGAATCACGTTTCGTGTAACGATCGAATTTTGTAGAGTAGGGGATAGAATTAATAGCGAATACTCGTTTGGTCTGAATGCACCTTAACAAAAACGTCAAAAAAAGCGAGCGTAAACGTTTTAGAACATCGCTTAATAAACATACCTGGGATAACTCGGGGCATTTATACGAAAGTGATGTAGCAAAATATTGAATCGACTAAAAATATATCGATGTTACTGTGAATGACAACATCAAAATGTTATTCGGCATAAATAAATACTAGGTACTTACTCTTTAATTAAAATAAAAAATAAATTGAAACGAGTAGTTACGCGTTTATTTTAAAATAGTTTTCAAAATATGCAATTAATATTAAAATATAAATATTTTAATTGTCATTTTGATTAAAATGACATCTGCATAAGAGATAATAAGAGGCCTGATATCAGATATGACATCGAACCTCTGTACTGTAATCGAGACTGTTCAATAAGCACATCTTTTACTATAATTATATCGACATCTTTTTAATCGATATCAAATCCCTATAACTTGCCCCCAGTTATCCCAGGTATGTTAATAAATCCTAATTAACCCTTAAATTAATGTTTTTTTCTTTTCGTTCCAAAAATAAAATGTGCACTCCTAATGGCGTAGCAAACAAAAATAGAAAAAAAGTCTGTGGCATATTTTGGGTGAAACTTTTACTACTAATCAAATTTTCAATACATCATACATTTAGCATGTTTCGCAAAATCGTGCATGATAATATATGCAAAGATTGTTTACTTGAAAAGTATATTGAGTTCAGTAATTGTAATATTATTATGGTATGAATTACAAAAGTCCAATAAAAATTAGTACATTGTGCATCAAGGGAGGTAAGTACGGAATTACTAACGAGAGTGTTAGAAGCCCGACGCCGTTAGGCGGAGGGCTTTTATGACTCGAGTTAGTATTCCGCTTATCTACCGTGATGCATACAATGTTTTTCATCACACTTGCCGACAAAAAATAAGTTTTAAGACATCATCATCATCATCATCATCATTTCAGCCAAAAGACGTCCACTGCTGGACATAGGCCTCCCCCAATGATCGCCAATATGACCGGTTCTGCGCTGCTTGCCTCCAGCGGGTTCCCGCGACCTTGACCAGGTCGTCGGACCATCTTGTGGGAGGTCTGCCCACACTGCGTCTTCCGGTACGTGGTCGCCAGTCCAGCAGTTTCGGGCCCCAGCGGCCATCTGATCTTCTGGCGATGTGCCCAGCCCACTGCCACTTGAGTCTGGCAATTCTGCGAGCAATGTCGGTTACTTTGGTCCTCTTGCGGATCTCCTCGTTTTTGATGCGATCACGCAAGGAATACTAAGACATAATATTATTAAATGAAGTACTGACATTTCTATTACTCCCTAGGTAATATCACTTTTCTATTACTCCCGCTACGCGCGCAAGCAATGGCGCGCTTAGACAGCAAGTGTGATGAAAAATTTCTTACTTGGTTAAAAACCGCTAAATACACGCAACGAAAACAAATTTCCGCCATCTTTCTTCACATGTAAGTTTTTAAATACAGTTACGCTAACGAATAAGTAATAAGTAAGATTAAAAGTTCATTAAATTTCCTTGCAAAATCACCCTTCAGAACATAATATACATATCTAGTTTTCAAACACCAACTACGTTTTGGTTATGTACGATACATCGTACACCACGCATTTAAGGGTTCAAAAGATAATGTTCTCAATAATAACTTTCAAATAACGTAGTCTTCTCAAGTAAAATTCCTGGAATTTTGAGAATGTTCTGTATCTTGTAGATTGCCGCTCCTAAGTTCCAACAAACGCACTGTGAAAATCTCACATAATTTTTTCTCATTTCTATATCAAAGGGAGATTCTAACGCTATTGCAAATAATCTTTATTTGAACTCCCACGCCAAATTTCCTGGTAAATTTCATTATCGTATGGTAAAATCTACATCTTTGAAATTATGACGCAAAGTTTACTTTACGAACGAGAATCGACCTCGTTTCGAATTTATTTGGCATCTTTTATCTTCCGAGGTATGAATTTAATTTCATTAAAGCGGGTTTATCGTCGTACAAAGGTTTATAGCTGCCTACTTATTCAATTAAGAGATTTTGCAGGTATTTCATTAAGATATAGAATAAAGAACAAGAAACGTGATGAACTGTTGTGACTTATTGCCGATTATATAAACATTTTTTGTGACGTGTAATTTTTATTACTCGTAGTCATAGGTTCACAGAATTCGTTGCTTCTTTTAGAGTCTTCTTCTAAGGAGAAACAGTTTACAATTTCATTTATATTCGTACAATTTCACATAAAAATATTTCCCCGAAACAGTCGGTAGATGTCGCTGAACTTCATAATTCGATTATAAAGCCTTGCTACATCGCGCTACATTTTACTCTGTAAAATGGCGTCAGTCAGTTTTCACAAAAGCGTATAAATTCGTTTGTTATGGGCATACGTCGCACTCTAGCGGGCAGTTTCGTGGCAAGGTAAGGTTTACAAAAAAAATCTTAACTTACGAGTATTATAATCAGGGCCCGTAAGTTTCATGCCGACGACATCAATTTGACGTTACGCTCCTATTTAGGGTGATCCTAAATAGTTTTATTGTTAATTATTAATCATTAGTCGTCAATCATTTTAATCATGTACAAATAACTTCAAAAGAAGTTTATTTGCACGTGAAATAAATAATACCTACTTGATACGTGAAACATAAATAAAACTATTTGATTTGTTTTTACACATGCATTTTATTAAATGATATTATTTATTTAAAGAGTAAATAATAATACTACTTTTTATTGTATTTTTAATTAAAATTGAACGAATACTAAAAAATAATACGTTGCTAAACGTATTACCTTAGTTGCTAAGATATTTAGAATTGTACATTATAAATACTAGGTACCAAATACTAAGTACAAATACCTCTGATTATTTGAAAATGAATTGATGTATTTGTGAACCTTATCTATCATTTTGACATGCTACCAAACTGCCCGCTGGAGTGCGACGTATGGTTATGGGTCACTTAAATTATATGCGTTTTTCATACAATATTTAATAGTTTTAAAACTTTATAACTATACGAGTTATCTCGTAAGATACTTCGATCCCTGATGAAGCGAGGCAATAATTGATACCCATGAATACCGAACAACGTATTTCTTCAACGTCTGGGCCGAGCGAACCAATCACGAGAGCTATTCGCAGTCGTCTCACGTCCTAAGTCAGTTTGAAAACAAAAGGTCGTATGTTTGTGACTTATAACTAGTGAGTGGATAAAGTGCTATACGAATATTTAACCAGGAAGTCATCCCATAGCAACTACAAACCAAATTATTTTTACACTGAAAAAAAATTAAGCGACTTAGGTTGGCTATAATATTACGAGGAAACTTTGATATACTATGTAACAAATCCTTGCTATCTTTACGAAACTAAAAAGATTGAAGTCGATACCAGAGTTCTGGTCTAAATCAACAAAGAACATTGTACATTATACCAAACAACTGGTGTAATCAACAAAAAACACCTAATTAACTTTGTAGAATGCTAACATAAAAAGTTTAGTAAAATAAATAAAAAATGTAAAGGGACCGAATTCAACCATAATTTACGTTTAGAATTACGCAAAATCTGATAAATCCAACTTAGCATTTTTTTCAGTGTGAGTAAACTTACTATATTCAGAACGTCCTAAATCATAATCAATTGATCACCAAATAAATAAATAAATAAAAAAATCCCTAAAATCCTATCATCTCACCCCGATTTGGTACCAGAGTGACTATATCGGTATGTTTTGAAGTCGGTTAAAAAGAATTATGGAAATTGGATGGCGTTATATTGAGTTTTTCGTCCATTTGTTGTGCACATACTCGTACTTAATGCAAATGTATGACTATTATGCTTTTCTCATGGATGTAATTGATAGACCTGGGTCAAATTAAAATTGAACCAATCGGTAAACATCAGTCTTCAAATAAAAAATAATCACCAAAATTGGTTCACCCAGTCAGACGTTCTGGGGTAACAAACATAAAAAACATAGTCGAATTGAGAACTTCCCTCCTTTTTGGAAGTCGGCTAAAATATGGCTTTATTACACAGACATCACGTTTTTATTAAAATTTATATTTATCAACTCATAATAGTCACATACCCACTTTGAATCAGCATTTATTACATGAGCAATGTTCAAAAGATTCTCATTTATTAAACGAATACCTTTGTAAAGCTCATACAAAAATAAACAAAATGGCTGACAAAATGACTCGTATTGTTCAAGATCCGCAAATATGCAAAGAGAACGAAACTAATCTGTTTTTCTTGGGGTGATATTAAAAAGTATGACAAGAGATACAAATTGCGTCGCCTCCAATTTGCTACTCTTTTTTCAATTGTGTAATTTTCTTTTAAGTGCGGTCGTTAGGAAAAAGTATTTCTTTGTCATATTTAATTCGATTCATTTAGAAAAATTCAGTTACTTTCGCTTTTATGAAATTACTACAATTGCTAAAATTGTACAGTTACCTATGTTAAAACTTATAAATACTCTGCAGCATTTTTGCTAATTTACATCGAATTGTGGATGTATGTTAGTTTATTAAGGAAATGAAACCATTGTAACCCTTTAATAAAATTGCATTTTGACAGGAATATCGGTAGGGTGATTAGATTAGCAGCTGAGATTGAACATTTTTAATATTATTTTGATAGTCATCAATATTAGGTATCATTTTCACAGTTGCAAAAATCATTTATATTTTAAAATACAATTTGGTGACATTCTTTGATTCCAGATTGACTCCTCTAAGAAACCCATCAATATTCTATAGGTTCCATAATTCATTTTCCTAATTCAGAATATTCATCTTCTATGTAACATAGAATTCAAATATTACATCATTATCAGATCACAACACTATAAAAACCTTATCCTTACCCTTATCGTTATCACAAGCCTTAATTGAGCCTACCGTGGTACAAGGCCGATTTGTGTAAGATATCCCAAGATATTTATATGGTATACAAAATACAAATTTTAGTGGTCCCTACGGAAGTCCAGAGCTAGCTGAAAACCCAGCATCATGCTGAATAGGGCCCATTTCGTGACATTAAGTTAACTGTAACTATGTTACCCGCAGTAAGAATACATTTGTCTCCGCCTCAACTCCTCCTGTGGGTGTCGTAAGAGCCGGCTAAAGGATTAAAGTGTCACTGATCATTCTTTGATAAAAGATTGAGGATGGGCAGCAGCGTCATCAATGTCATCATAGTGGACACATTGCTGCGATCGCCAATCCGCTTGCCCAGCGTGGCGATTATGAGCTTTTACCTCCTAATGCGTCTACACACATAGTTATTAGGAGAGGCCTACGTCCAGCAGTGGACTAACACAGGCTGATGATGATGATGTTAACTGTATGCGTATATTGTTCTGTAGAGTGTAAATTAATGTTTTGAGTTGGAGTTTTATTTTACGAGTATCTACCCAGCCATGCAGCGCCATCATAACGACCGATCTATTCTTTGAGGTGTCGACCTCCCAGAGTGAAATAAATACAAATAAGCAGAAGACACTGTTAGATATTTATTCGTCCCCTAACCCCGCGTTCACCATAAATCTGTGCCGTCTTGAATATAGTTTGCATTATTATGCTAACCCCAGTGCTGGTTCGAGACACGGCCATGTCAAGAAACTTTGAGAGGAATACGCTTTTTTGTTAGCTTTGTTGGGTCGCTATTTTGAGGCAAATGCGTGAAAATATTGACTTTAGAGTGCACCCTTAGAGTGAGGATGTAATCGGGGTTTTCGAGCTTATGAATAGTGATTGGAAGTCTTGTTGACCGTAGGAAGCTGTTTCAGGTTTAGACAAAATAGTTTTCGCTGCTAGCTTCAGAAATAAACCAGCTAGCTCCTTTTGTCATTGCCATCTGAGTCATTAAACATTTTTTTTATTGTTTATTGTTTATTTATTTATACAGTCAACACTAACAGCTAAACCTTACGCGCTAACCGGTACTTAATTTTTAACATGACAACTATACATAATTAACTACATTATTGTCTATAATGTATATTCAAACAAGTACTTCTATCATAATTATAATGTCAGCAATATCTTGTAAAAAATTACAATCATTTCAAAGGTACATATTATTATAAGCAAACATTATAAAATTATAAATAAATTTTGAATAATGAATTGCCCCAGATGTTATTTTGCGAAAGTCCACATTAAAGGATGAACAATATTACTTTACTTTTCCGCGATACAGTACGTATAAGTGAATAAGTGTAGCCCGCTATAATTTCTTGCCGCAAAATAAATACACAAATAACTATGACAAACCACTGCCAATAATATAATATTACACTTGACACGAGTTTTGCCTCTCAACGAGGCATCATCAGGAGTTGACGATGTTGTCGGTCTGGTGTCCAGCAACATAATGTATATAATAGCGATGTAACAAATACTCGCATTCGCATTCGCATACGCGAATATTCGCATTTTTTAAAAGATTCGCATTCGTTTTCGCATTCGCAAAAAAATTACGCAAATATTGCGAATATTTTTATCTAATTATTTCATTCACTTAAGGCAGGCAGTACTACATTCTAAGTTGACCTTAATACCAAGATGTCTCGGTACAAAAACAATGTAGGTACTGCATAATGATATTGTTCAACTTGAATAAAAAAATAATTAAAAACTGTAATATTAGTACCTACGCTAATCTCATCAGTCATCATTATCATCAAGCTATTTTAATACTTACATAATTACAACCTGAAATTACGTGAGCAACTTGTTATATTCTTTTAATGTGGGCATGTCGTGAATATTTTGTTTATGTAACTATGATAATTTCAGCTAATTGCAAAAATATAGGTACCTAGGTATGTTACGACGTTCTTATTACACAGAATTAAAGTGCACTGGGACATGTTTTTGAGCATCTTTAATACCTTTGCCTTTGACTGTACATGTAATTAGTTTACCCATTTGCATAGTCTTGTAATAAAATACCTACCCAAACTATTACAATTCCAATACCAAACATCACATTATAACTATCATATCGCATAATAGTTACGTCTATCAGAAATTAATATGCCATTACTCTAGCTTCCCTCAATTAGTAACTATATCCCGTAACTGTGTGTAACGGACGTAACTTCCTGACTATTAATCCCACGGGTTTCCTAATTGACACAGGATAACCTTTAGTTCCAGCTTTAATCGATTACCGAACCACCCAAGTTATATGCGGAACCATGATATTTACCAACAAAGGTTTATCAAAAGCGTGTGATAATATAGTTAGCAATTTTTATTTTTGGGATAGGTCCGGGATGGATCTCAAATTAAAATAATTTTTTTTAAATTCCATTTATGTGCATTTTTACATAACATCACACATCTGGCTATGTATGCTGGACAAAGGCTTCTCCTATTCTTTTTTTTATGTGATGAAGGAACTGAGGCCCATGGACATAGTGACCAAAAATCCAAGTCCTCAGGGTATTCAGGGCATAGGCGATGCCCTGACTACCCTGAGGACTTGGATGGATTGCGACTATGCCAGTAATTACACCAGCTATCTTACCTCCAAAAACTTGGACAATTCCAAAAAGAATATTGGGATTTGAAATCGTCAATTACAGTATTTGGACTAATAGTTTTACGGAACCTTTTGCGTATGAACGCATTTAGAAGGTAAATTCTCCATCACCACGCTGAGCAATCGGATTGGTGACCGCACTATGATGCCGCTGCTACCCATTATCAATATTCAAAAGTAAGTTTATAGATGTGATATTATGATGAGCATTTTATTATATATTTTAACGTTAATTTGAAATCAAACTCATCACTCTTTGTCGTCACTAAAGTCGACATGATCCCGTTGAAAATAATTCCGTTATGGTTTATTTTGGTTTTAGTTTTCTCCTCAAAACGGTATTTGAATTGATAACATAAAACCAATGGTTCCAAAAACACCAAACGAACCTTGACATTTCTCCTTACACACCCATTTACCGCCACCCTCAACATTTTATTGAACCGTTACTTTGCGACGAATGGACTTACATAAATAAAACTATGAAAAATGAATGGCTCAATTCCTTTATCCCTATTTTTTCCTATTGGTTCCAAATAACGGTCGTTTTCCATCCCGGGTCATAAATTTGGCGTCTCACTGGCCGCGCCGCGACCCATTTGCAATTGAAAGCGTTCTTTATAAAAGGATATGTCCGGTCGCTTTTACGAGCGAATGTTACCCGCTCTTGGGTTAGTCTACATTGCTTAAATAGTCTCTATGGTGACCAGTATAATCGTGAACCCCAAAGTAGAAATAGAGTAATATTAAATTGCAGTCAAAATTAGCCTAGATTAATCTATATTCGACGGATGTTATCGGCCGAACACCAGTCCCGCCGACAATATCGTCAACTTCTGATGATGCTTCGTAGAAAGGTGAAACACGTGTATACCTTATAGTATTATTGATGGTCGCTTGTTAAAGTTATTTGCGTATTTATTTTTCGGCATGTAATTATTTTTTCACTTGTAATGTCTCGCGGAATAGCAAAGTAATATTGTTCATCCTTTGATTTCTGCTTGTAAGAATTATTTGTCATAAATATTTCGTGCCGCAATTTTTGTATAGTACGAGTATGTTAAGCTGAGTTTCCTGTAGCAACGTTGATTATAAAAATCTAATAAATATTTAAATTTAATCAATAACACCGAGCAAATCACTATTAACAACTTTAAAGTATTAGCCATAGGAAATCAAAATACATTGGCCGGTTTGAGGCGAACTCTTGTCTCTCCCTGCATGCAATGATAGTAAAGCCGGAGTATCCTCGACACGACTACATCTTGCTTTGTTTTATTATTTACTATCTGTAATCCACTTATTTGCAACGCAACCATGTTCTCGGTTTATTTTTATTACTAGTCTAGCAAATGGTGCAGCAATAGCATCAGCGATTTACAATTCACTCACTTCTTTACTTCAAATAGGGCCTGGTTGTTAATGCTTTGGTTTATTTATTGGGTTACTTCTTAGTTCTTAGGTAAATAAAACATTAAAGTAGGTACCTATCAAGTTTGTCAGAGATTTTGTGAAACATCCAAGACTGTCGTGTTTTTATGAGCTATCACGTAGGACTTCATATAATTATTATTTTCACCTTAAATTCCAAAAAATATAAGTACACTGCATTAGAAAGGATATCTTTTTATTTGATCCAATTGTCATCAAATCAATATCTAACGACTTGATCAGAAATAAAGACAGCTCTCAAATGAAAATCATATCTATCATGATGTTTTTTTTTTTGTTCACCAAAAATGACCGCTTCCTACAATATTTTAAATTGTCTTTAAAGCAAACACAGTTAGTATGATCATTTCAGAAAAATGTCATCAGTTTTTTAGCATTTGCTACCAAAAGTTCCAGTTTTCACTGTTTTTATTATTCGGGATTGCGTGTGCATATTTCATAAAGCCATTTTTAATTACATTGTACACGTTCTAGAGCCAGGATGTAATAAATCTTTATTCAACCTCTCACATCACACGTAATTAAGAGGGCCATAGTGCAGCAAAGTGCTCTGAAAATGTTAAAATGCCCGTTAGGTTTCGCCGCCATCATTAATCTCTGGTAATGGCGGAGCGACGTATCTCTAATGGACAGCGACAAAAATACGGTAATTAATGAACTTGCCGGGAAAGTAGGAAATTTCGCCGATAGTTTATATTTGCTGGGATAAGCAGGGATTGATGGGAGGAAGATTATTAAAATTTTGGAATTTTCCAGATTAATGTAGCGTGAATAAATAAGGTAGCCTAAGGCACTGGTCGCAGCGCGAGCTACTAAGCTATGAACTATGGGCTATAAACAAGAAGAAAAGATACACTTTTATTTACACGGGAGTGCGTATCTTTTGTTCGTGTTTATAGCCGGTTCATAGCTTTGTAGCTCGCGGTGAGACCAGTGTCTAAGATTTTGACAATGCGTGTGCGGGTTATTAATTACTATGTATGAAATGGCCCAAATATAAAGTGTAGATAATGTGGTCATTTTCATAATGGTAATAAATACTCGCTGTATGAACTATTGAAGTCCTCTGTAGACTAGCAAACCAAAACTAGTAGATTCCGGTTTTCTTCAACTATATAGTTATTTGTATCGTAGCTATTTGTAAATAAATATCAAATAAACATAAATTGTAAAATGCGCGTCTTAAAAAAATATAAAAAATCCTTTATTATCATTGATAATAATTATAACCGGAACATGAATTTTATAAATAAATTACGCACAGTAGGTAGTAAGATCGTTTTGAACATATTCCGATATAATAAATATATTCTGTTTTCTAGTACCTACCTATTAAAATTGTCAAAAGGAACGTACATACAACATTTGAAATACGGATACGGATTTACGGATAATACAAAAGAGCATTTCTTTTTAATTTGTCCATTTTCATAATTTTGAATATATGGGTAAAATTTGGGTTATTTCCTACTCGGAATCATGAGTTCTTTCGATCCCAAAAAGACAAAAACGGTGCCTAAATTTCGATTTATTTCCGGATTTTCTCCTTTGTTATCGCCGCACAAAGTGTATGGAAAATGATAAAAAAATAGGAAAAAAAATCCATGCAACATTTTTTCATATTAAGATCGAAAAACCTCGTAATTCTAAGTAGAAATAACCCAGAATTTACCTATTACTCGGAATTGAAAATTATGAAAATGGACAAAATAAAAAGAAATGTTCTTATATAATATTATTATAAATGACAAACAAGTACGCGGTAACACCTTAAGGTGGATTTAGACGAAGCGAGCGAATGCTCATCCTATCCTCCACTCTACGAAATCAACGAATTTCGACGAATTATGTTTTGTGTGACGAACGAATTTCGTAGAGTGGACTCGTATGAATAAATAAATAAATAAAATAAAATATCTTGGGACATCTTACACAAATCAACCTAGTCCCACGGTAAGCTCAATTAAGGCTTGTGATGTGGGTACCAGGCGACGACATATATAATAGATAGATACGTATAGGTACTTAGATACATACACAGCCACGACCAAGGAACAAACATTTGTGATAAATAAATACACAAAGAATGCCCTCGCCGGGATTCGAACCCGGAACCTCCTGCTTCGTAGGCAGGGTCACTACCGACTAGGCTACGGAGGCTGACAAAATCGTATGGTTTCGTATGAGCATTCGCTCGCTTGGTCGAAATCCACCTTTAAGGTACCGACGCTTGTAACTACTGAAGTGTCACATACGCGTTACCGGCTCTTTAAACAGGATAATTCACTTTGTCGATGGCAGAAGATTATGAAATTAAAAGAAACGCTCCGAAACGGACGGAAAAACTTCTGCCTCGAGCAACGCGACACTCTAGCTGATTAAAAATTGTTTTTTTACTTTATTTAAAAACATCGTGATCAGTAGTAAAATCATTTGCCTTTAGAAGAAGTAATTTTAGGTATTTTTGTAATTAAACAAAAAACCCGGCCAAGAGCATATCGGGCCATGCTCAGTGTAGTTATTCAAAAACAGCTTGGCGTATTACATTCGAAATCATTTTATTTTAAAGTATTTTTCATCACACTTGCTGTCTAAGCGAACCATTGCTTGCGCGCGTAGCGGGAGTAATAGAAAAGTGATATTCCCTAGGGAGTAATAGAAATTTCAGTACGTCATTTAATAATATTATGTCTTAAAACTTATTTTTTTGTCGGCAAGTGTGATGAAAAACATTGTATGCATCACGGTAGGTAAGCGGACTACTAACTCGAGTCATAAAAGCCCTCCGCCTAACGGCGTCGGGCTTCTAACACTCTCGTTAGTAATTCCGTACTTACCTCCCTTGATGCACAATGTACTAATATAAGTCCACTATTTAGTAGTAGTAGTAGTAAATCACTTTATTGTACACCAAACAAGTTATAACACAATTATACAGATATATAGGTACAAAGGCGAACCAGCTAACCTTTGAGAAATTGAGTGGATACTTATAAAAATTTAGATAGACAAACTGACAAGATGCACAAATAATTATGCTATTTATGATTTTTTTCATATTTTTGGACTCACAGATCAAAAGTTATTTAACGTTCAAGTCTTGTATTATAATCTTGGATTACTGTATCATTATTATCCATTGTTAACCGGAGGCTAATTAATAGTTCATTAAATAACAATACGTATCCGTTAATTGCACATAATAATTATTATGTTGTTACTGTGTTCCCGGACGTGATTAATCTTGCGTCATCTGTATTATGAAGAGCCTTACCATGAATTTGCTTCAAATAAATACACTGTGTAATATTCTTAATATGGTATGTATGTCACTCATTTTATAGCCACAGTGATTTTACTGAAAATGCACAAAAAAATATAAATTTTCACGTTATAAAGTTTTAAGTGCATACACAGTAGCGTTAAAAAACCTAATAAATTTTAGTTTAAAATTCGTCCGTTGCTACTACTCCCAGAAATACGCAAGTCGATACAATGAGTAGATATCTTACATGTTGATTACAAAAAAAATAGAAGAAAGAAAGAAAGAAAAAACGTTTATTCGAGACACAGTAGAAACAAAACAAAACAGTAAACACGAAATTTTGTCTCGAAATGGCCAAAACTCAGCATTTTGCCAGCAGAGCCAGCGCTGGTCTTCCGTTTTGGCCATTTGAGCTTGTCACTTACAACAAAAAAGAATACCAATAAATGCATAGGTACACAAATTACAAATTTATACACAAGAACTTAAAAATAAATAAAACATAAAACAAGCGGCTAAGCTTGTAACGCCCGACTATACCACCAGTGTGTACAGGGCCCTGACAACCAAACGACACGGCAACGAAACAAAACGCCGCACGGGCACGTCATATTGTTTGGTTGGTCACAGCACAGCACAGTGACAGTGAAAATGTACATAGTTAAGTGCTTAGCCCATCGAATCCCAGGCATTTGAATTCCGTCTGTTATTGCCATGGCTTCGGTCACCTATTTTATATGCAAAATTATGCTACTTTAATTATGAAAACATGCATGTAGTCCATGTTTGCAGGAGGCATTAAGGATAGGGCATATTGACACCAGAAAAATTAATGATGACATGGTTTAAGTCGCATAATTTTGCACAAAATCATCGTGACTCAGGTGACCGTAACCATGGCAATAACAGACAGAAAAAAGTTGATTCCTTATGTACTTCCGTCATCATATGATGACGCTGGGGCTCAAAGGGTTTATCGAGGCAAAACCCACGATCCCGACAATTGTGTCGCGATAGTTAGCGATACAGAGAAAAAAATGGCGGGACGACCTGGACGCGTTCTATCCAAATTGGCGGGAGAAATTTGTGTGGAGTGACGACCGGGCCGAATGGAGGAAAAGAGAGGAGGCCTTTGCCCAGCAGTGGGACACTAAACCAGGCTAATAAAAAAAACGTTAGCGATACTAATTTTATTAGAGTGTGTACTCTGTGGCCGTGTGGTGACGGCAATAAGAATATATTTGTCACCACCCCAACTCCTGCGGGTGTCGTAAGAGTCGACTAAGGGATTGAAGTGTCACTGGCCATTTTTGATAACGATTGATGATGGGCAGCAGCGTCATCACAGTGGACATTACTGCGATCGCCTATCCGCTTGCCCAGTGTGGCGATTATGGGCATTAACTCCTAATGCGTCTATACGCATAGGTATTAGGAGAGGCCTATGTCCAGCAGTGGACTATCACAGGCTGATGATGTGAAATGTGATGTGTGTACTCTGTACAATGGCCTTTGGAAGTAGAAAAAAGGGTCATATTTAAAAAAATGTAGGCGCGTATACACTCATATTCGTAGAACACTTGAATTTTGACGCTTTTTTTCCCCTCCAAAAGTCGTTACACAAAATTTTACTTCGTTACACAAATTATAACTTTCATTAAATTCCTTTCATATCCTGTGTACAATTTTTTTGCAACCGAGTTGTAAGTGAGAAAATGGATGGTTGTACAGATGGACAAAAAAAATGTGCAATATTAAATCAGAAATGATAAATTCCACTTAAGCACCTGAAGCGTTTTAAATTGGCCTTTGTTGTGATTTTGACCGCTACATTACATAACAATAAGTACAAATACTCTTTATTGCATACGTCAATAAATGAAAAAAATACAGAGAAAGTAGCGACTTAACTAGAGGTAGACAACAGGCGGTCTTATCACTAAGAAGCGATCTCTGCCAGATAACCTTTAGGTAGCGGAAATAATTGCATTTTACATTATGCTAGTTACTAAAACTAAAGCTCTATGGCAGGGTACTAGATATGTCCAGCGAAGTGAAATACTTAGGTATGACACTTGATAGAGAACTGAACTGGAAAAAGCACGTAGACGTCCTCATAACCAAAGCACTGAGACCGTCGGCATATGGCAAAACATGGGGCTTAAACCCTAAAGTACTGAGGTGGATCTACACTATGATGGTGAGACCTATCATTCTGTACGGTAGTCTGGCATGGTGGCCAAGAACTGCAAAGGGTACATGCAAGGATGCTCTGAATAAATTACAAAGAGTAGCGTGCATGGCAATCACAGGCGCGTTTAGAACGACGCCAACGGCGGCGTTAGAGGTACTGTTGGACCTACCGCCGCTACACCTGGTTATACAGTCGGAGGCACGCAAGTCCCTGCAAAGA
>JALPQI010018751.1:0-25248 GCA_025490895.1 Thaumatotibia leucotreta
TACATTACATAAATACACTAAGACTAAGTATACCGTTTAAACTCAAACCGGTTTATTTGCAATCATCATCATTTATCAGCCGAAAGACGCCCACTGCTGAACACAGGCCTTCGCCAAAGATTTTCACATTGACCGGTCAATTTGCAATACCTATAGGTATATTATATTACATTAAGAGATGGTAATAAAACGTATGTAGTTTTCTCCCTTATTATCAATTACAATGATTTATTTTTTCGAAATTGCAGCAACATGCTGCTTCACGTATCCATAAATAAATTAGTCAATAGCTCCCAAAGAGCAATAGTAAATATCATAATACATTATTACATTCTTCAAAAAGGTTTATTTACTTCTAAATTGGCGTGGTCTTGGATGTTGTTTTTCCTCCAGTGAGATATATTTTTAGAAAATAAGAGGGAAATCTTTATTTTCTATAGAAAAATGTATTTTTCTCGTTCTTCATTCTATTAGCAATCCGCTTATAATATTAACTGATGCGTTACCATTAACGTATATATTTATGATGTAACTCCATTATTTATAGCTTTACTGGATTGAGGTCAATAGTCGTCTATGTATTTTGTATTTGCTACTATAATTACATCATTTTTAAAGAAGTTGCGAACAATGTAAATAAACCCTGTATTCGAAATGGTATTATAATTGGCTTCCTGTATCCAGTTTAATTTTATTATTATTATTTTTTAAGCCGTTGGTTCCTCAAATAAGTAAAAATAAAATAAAAATGTACCACCACCACCGTGTATCAGTTTCGAACTCTTATTTACAAGTAAACAAATTCATCTAGAAAATAGTTTAGCAGGAACTTAAATTAATTATTTATCATCACGTAACCTTTTTTGCCATACAGCAATATCATTAATATCAACAACAAGTAAATTGCCATCAGTATTTTCATGTCAAATTTCCGTTATAGGTATATTCAATCTAGAAACATGAAAACAAGCGCGAAAAACATGAAAACAAGCGCGAAAAACATGAAATTCGAAACGAGTGGCGATGTTTTAAAACACGACCGACGGGAGTGTTTTAAATCGACACGAGTTACAAATTTCCTTTTTGCACGTGTCTCGTACGACGTTTTTTAGTACACATGGCCCTCCGAAGTTTCAAACCTGACGTAAAATGACACACTTCTCACAATAGAGCCTAAAAAATACACCACCTGTACTAAAAAGTAAATTTTATAATACAAACAAAATTGAAACTACCTACCTCAACAAATATAATTACGTCTTCAACGTAGCATCAAGTGCTAAATATTTGGTAACCAAATTATAAATTCATAGCCCTTTCTCGGGCATTTCAAATTTAAATATCTAGTTACCTAATACCTACCCTCAATCCTATACAATAACATCCTACATTAATTTGCATATGAATAGAGCCAGAAGTGAAAATCAGTGCGTTCCCTAATTACTAACGCTCCCTTCAATTACGACGTGTTACGAATGCCGGATTAGCCGCCATCTTCAATAACTGTCTTATCTCAAACCTGACCCTTACTTCTAGAAGCTCCTATATAATCCAGTCACTTTCTTGCAAAGGTAACTTTGCAGAAATGTATTACGATTGAAACTTGCAAAGTATTATACGCGTCAATAGATGGCGTGAATATAAATGAAAATCGCTTAGCGTTCAATTGTCCTAGATATCGAGTTATATTCGTATTTTCGTTGTAGTAAAAGCAATCTTTAGTAGCAGAATATACAATCTAGGATTCAAATAGAGATTTTGACGTTGGAAGGATAACGAATAGACACGGTTTCTGGTGAAAAGATCCCAAGGAATAGTGGAAAAGAATTGAATTACGTTAGTTTAATATTGTAGGAATAATGGGTCACTACTAAAGAATAATGTGAATTACAATTATTACTATTTAGTTGACCGGATATAAATTATGTATTAAAAAATATTTTAAATAGTGGACCCGAAACCATTAAATACAATCATAATTTGCACCGATCCCTGACAAAACAATATCTACATCCAATAACGGAATTTTTGATTCTGTAAGTGATTTGAGTAAATACTTTAATTGTAAAATAATTCAATAGTGCACGAGGGTACTTACTGTTTTTTTTTTATTTTACAAGACAAACGGCTGCGAGTAAAATACGAAGCTTTCACTATGGTTTCAGCTAAACGTTTTTTGTTATTTGTTAGGAATAATAAATACAATTCTAATCATCAACATTATCAGCCCATAACCGTCCACTGCTTGACATAAGCCTCCCCCAGAGCATGCAATCCAATGGATTTCTGTCTTTAGTAGGTCATCAAATCATTATGTTGATTCTTGTAAGCTTCGTCGAATTCTAAAAGATAACGCAAAGTTACACCTATCGGTTTCCTATCTTATATCCTATCCTATTGCATTGACAATGTAATGTCATATTAAACTAACACAAATTAACACCACCTTTTAGTTCCAGGTAAGACAATAACAAAACACAACTAGAAATGTTAGTGCGAGATGCAAATGAGAATTCTCGAGTTGATGTTTTGCTCGAACTCGAAATTGCTTTCATGTAAATTAAATTACATATTCGTATGGGGTTTGACGAGCAAATGTGTGCCAGGTAAATATAAATAAATGACTGGATTTAGTTTCCGTTAGTTGCGTATTTTTATTTGATTTGCAATTTAAATGTTGGTTTGCGGTTCATTGGTTTATAGTTTGTTTATTCGATAATAAAAATTATCATATTGCTTATTTAATAGAACGTTTTCAAATAACAAATATGCATTCAAAAATGTAAATACAGTTGCTTTACGAAGTAACGTGCTTAAGCTGTAGTGTTTAGGTTCACAATTACTATAGGGTCGATAAAATAACTCCTTGTAAAGAACTAAGGAGTTTAGTTCCTTAGGAGCAAATCCAGTCTCTATAACTATATTGTACATTTTTATCGGTATCCCACTACTGGGAAAAGGTTTTTTCCTGGATCTCCATGACCGATTTTGTACTTCCACCGGCAGAATCGTCCCATACCATCTCCGTCTGGGCCTGCCACGTTCGCGTCGCTATTTCGGCACCCTCTGGGTCGGTTTCACGAAATAGATGTTTAGCCAAGTTGCCAATCGCTAACGCTTATCAGCGTATCGTAGTTTTCCTTCTACATCATTCTTGCATATTAGTGCGACAAAGACAGTTAGTTGCTTTTTGTTTACAATTGACGATTAAGCGTTAGCGATTGGCAACTTGCCTAAGAACCCTGTTCCGACAGCCAGCTCACCTATCGAAATGCATGCGGTAGACGTGTCCAGTCCAGTCCCACTGAAAACTGAAACATAAATGTCAATACAGAAACATAAATGTCAATACAGCGCTTTCTTAAATTCATATTCACTGTTGATTTTTTTTATTTATCAATATGTAAGTAGATTTGTATGTCTAAAGTGGCAATGGGCAAGGCCACATTGCATGCAGAGCAGATAGCCGCGGCCGATGGGGTCAAGAAGTGGTCGAGTGGTTTGGCAAACGCAGTGTAGGATGTCCATCTATGAGATAGGCAGACTATCTTTAGCAGATCGCCCGGAGACGCTGGATGCAGGTCGCTTCCAACCGGTGTCTGTGGAGGTCCAAAGGGGAGGCATATGTTCAGCAGAGTACGTCTTATGGCTGAAATGATGATGATGATAAATTAGGTAGTAATTTATTTCATATTTTCATCAATAAAAGTTTACAAAAATTGTCCACGAAAAGTGCCACTAATCTTTTAATACATTTATAGCCTATACCACTAAATATTGAACCGTGTATAAAAATATCGGGTATCCACTAAATAAATTCCATTTATCCCCCTGAAAGCGAATTCGTGTTTGTGTTTTGCAGAATTTGTATAAATCCAGAACCAACAAATAGCGCACGGAAGGGGTAATTTATAGATCGTATTTAGATCCTAGATAGTAAAATCTTTATTCTAAATAAGACCAGATGCGGGGAAACTGGGGTAACGACGATTTGCAAACAGTGATTGCCAACAGGGAGTCGGGCGGTGTCGATATCCTTTGTGCATTTGAAGTGGTTAGTCCATTAATGGTTTAAGGGCGACCTATGTTAGGGTAATACGTACTCATGTTGATTGTCTGTTACGATTTAATCTACTATTGATCTATTTTTATAGTATATTTTCTACAAGTCTCAAATAATAAATATTTACAAATTGAAGACATGAGTGGAAGAACATGCCATGTAACAAAAACATAATTTCGAGAAAACTGCAGTCTAAGATTTTTCAAGTTTTATGGAAACCTTTGTAAATATGTATTCTATTGATCATAAAATAAATTTAAAATGTTTTGGGTACGTATGTTAAATAACAAAAATAGTGAACATATCATGTTCATTCACGGTAAACTCGTTCAAAAATAATGGTAACTCAATGGATAAAAGTGTTTTTTACTAAATACTTGCAGATTATTAATATAATT
The DNA here is from genome assembly GCA_025490895.1 of Thaumatotibia leucotreta. NCBI lineage: Eukaryota > Metazoa > Arthropoda > Insecta > Lepidoptera > Tortricidae > Thaumatotibia > Thaumatotibia leucotreta. Next base: position 4,462 of record JALPQI010018751.1, read on the forward strand.
ATAAAAACATTTCTATTTCGCTTATTTTACACAAATATAGTTTTAGTCTAGCAACAAATAAATATTCTTCATATATAAATAAATACCATGACAAATAAAAGTATTCTAAGTGACACATAACATCTTCTTCTGTATTAAAAGAACACAATAATACAGTATTTGGTCAGTGCATGAATGTGTCATGTTACAGTGTTCATAGAAGAACATGTTATCTCCACTTTCAACTGTGACGTTAGTTCATATTCTTCCACTGAGAATTTTACTTTTTGATGTATATAACATGTTTATCTATTGAGTTTAAGGCATATGTGGCCTGAAAACTCGAATTCTGTAAATGAGAAACTATTATTAAAGGTTTGAAACATCCATAAATCACAAAAAATTAAAATTTGGAAAAATGTTACATAGCATATTCTTCCACTCACGTCTTCAATTATATAAAAGTTCTTAAAATAAGTAAAACATTTAAAAATACCTACTCGAACACGTACCCCCGCATTGTTCCCGGCGCAAAAGTGCCCATTAAGCTCACTGCGTTGCCACGCTGAACCGCAATGGACAGTCTGCGCCAGGAACCAACCAAATGAACCAATTTTCATGGTAGCTTCAGACATTTTCAATTAGCTACAGTCCCCAATACACGACTGGTAAATTCTTTTAGTAGGTAATCTTTTGTAGGTTCAAATTATCATTGCCATCAAATATTTACAGATGTAGTGCAAAATCTTAATCGTTCATATTTTCACAGTTAGAGAGTCCGAATTAATCTCTCTGTCTCAATTAGCCTCAGTAAAATGGACATTGCATTCATTGTGACAACAATGTTTCCGTGAAAAGCCGAAGGCAAGTGATTAACGGGTGATAACAAAAAAATGAGAATTGATTCAGAGGCGTAAAAAATATATCTTGTATAGTATTTTTAATGATTGGATGTCCTTATGCTATTTACACGTAACGGTTATTTACGACACCATTAATAGAATTTAAGATACGGTTCATGGTAAGATTTTCGTCAAATGTTAAACCCAATGTCTGGACAAGAGTGTTGGACGGCTTCTTTTTTTCTTTTGGGTACATATGTTTTGACCCATTTACACAACTGCACAAAAATTTCAAATTTCCAATTGTTTAAATACTAAATTAATACATTAATGCAAAAAAATATCCCATACAACAAGATGGTTAAAAATATGTGAGGTTTTGGATTTCCACTCCTTGATGAAATTAAACATATATTTCTATAATTTCAAGTCATCCAGTAAGACTGTGAAGAAAAAAATATTTTTACAGATCAAAGTATTCTGGTTTTCTTTTCGTCTTGCTACATTCTAAATCAATGTTTTTAAAACATCAACAAGCATGGGAGCCATGTAAAAACTTTTTTTTTATGGCAACTTGTGGGCTGGTGGAATCATAATGTTTAAAATTACAATTCTGTTTGTTTAGTCTTTCCTTGGTCATTATACTCATTATGTTTGCTGATTTGCTGTTACCATTTCTGTAAGCTGTTGCCAGGGATGTAAGGATTCTATAAGGAAAGGATAAGCAAACACTTTTATTAATGAAATTTCCCTATTTACTTAGGTTTCTTCTATGTTTAAGTTTGAAATTTAAATATGTCCAAGACATTTTTTACAGTTTATTCTTTCAACTCCATTTCGTCAAAAACGGAAATACTTTAAAAAATTAAGAAAGCTAATTTTAAGAACCTCTGAGACATCGCTACAAGTTCATGAACAAACTATGTCATTTATGTGACTAGTTTAATTTTGAGGTCTAGGGAATATGATTCTCATTTTTTTGTAATGACGCGTTAGTCACCACATCTGTACCGGGTTAACACACGCACATTATTATACCTACAGATAATTATTTTTTGTGTGAGATGTCCCAAAAATATTTTTTATTTTATTTATAATTTTCATAAAACCGAAAACATTAATTTTGCGACATTGCAAACATTATTATTTTATCATAGAAAGTAAGTTTGGGTGCCATCTATTTGGAACAATTTGAAACGTGTTCATACATTTACATTTCTACTATTCACACTGAATAAACGATTTTCGGCTATGATGATGTTCTCAACAAAAGTTTTAGTACTAGTGTCACATCACTACGAAGAGTAGAAGTTTGCGATACCGTTGAATTTAGTGCTAATATCATGCGAAGTCGCGCATATAAACGCTGGCACCCACACGAAACTGTCAAACAGTGTTATGATTAAGAGCGGAAAAGAGGATTAACGGTTGATATTTGGGTAACAAGTATTCATCATTTCAGCAAAAGACGTCCATTGCGGAACATAGGTCTTCCCTTTAGACCTGGGGCCCATTTCTCAAAATCTTGTAATTTGTAATACAAGTGGAAGTCTCTTTTTGACACAATTAATTAGATAAATAATAAATAAATAAAAATCTTGGGACATCTTACACAAATTAGGGCTCTCGGTCGTGTCCGGGTTTCGTGTACCCGTTTCCGTGTACCCGTTTCTTTGCTACCGGGAAACGGGTTTCTTACCCGTTGGGAACGTTTAATTAGGAACCGTGTAATTAAGACACGGATACTCGAGTACCTGTGTCTGATCCGCCCTCAATGTGTAGTGGCAGTGGCAATCTAAAATATAGGTACGATTTTATATTTGAACAAAGTATTGAACCGCATTTAACCTGCAACAAAGAAAATTTCTAGCTGCGTAATTCGTAATAAAATGCGAATTTTTCGGTAGGTATTGTTTTGTTTCAGACTTTTTACTAATAAAAACATAGGTTTTTCGAATATTCAATTGCAATGGATCCGCAAGACTCAAGCTTGGAAAAGTTTCTAAGTGGATTCGCGGACCCGCGCTTGGAAACGTTTCTAAGTTGGAAACGTTTCTTGGCGTTTCGTGTCGTTCGGGTTCTTAGTACCGCCGGTGCTAAGGATACGTGTACACGTGTCCGCGGGTAACACGGATACCGGTAGCCCTAACACAAATCGACCTAGTCCCATGGTAAGCTCAATTAAGTCTTGTGATGTGGGTACCAGGCGACGATATATATAATAGACACATAGACAGCCATGACCAAGGAACAAATATTTGTGATAAATAAATACACAAATAATGCCCTCGCCGGGATTCGAACCCAGAACCTCTAGCTTCGTAGGCAGGGTCACTACCAACTCGGCTAAGATTAGGACTTCCGCTTGCATTACAAGTTACAAGCTTTTGAGAAATGGGCCCTGCACATGCACTGATTGGAAGCGACCTTCATCTAGCATCTCCCGACGATCTTCATAAGGTCGTCTGTCCATCTTGTGGGTGGACATCCTTCACTACATTTGCCAAACCGCAGGTTCCACTCGAGCACTTTTCGACTTCACTACTATTCGAAAAAGTGTCAGGGTATTGAAATCAAAGTTATGACAGGCTTACATAATTATCACTTGTTACATGAGCTTACCGAATGGCACCTTGGCTAGGGTCCCAGAACTGCATGGTATAATTTTGTTTTTGTTGGCAACACGTGAACGCTCGATGAAAACACATGAGCTCATGACGTTTTACTCTTATCTAAATTAAATTATAGGCAATGATGTTATTATTCTATTCATTAGAGTTAATAATCACCAAATAAAAAAATGTAAAAACTGTCTTCAACTGATTTCTCCAAGATCCCATCATCTGATTCCGACTTAGTGCCAATGGGACCATCTCGTGTTTATACCTGGATGCTTAGCCAAGTCGTCAATCGCTAAAGGCCCGGCCACGACATTGGTCTAAGGCGAGCGGCGGCGAGCGAATCCATGAGTTGGAGTGGGATGCCGATATGGGTACATCCTCTGGCACGTATCGTTTTCCGCTAAGCCGGTCGCCTTAGACCAATTCGTGGCCGGGTCATAACGCTTTGTAGCGTATCGTAGTTTTCCATCTCTGCCACTCTTTCCCATTAGTGCGACAAAGACAGTTAGCTGCTTCCGTTTACGTTTGACGATTAAGCGTTAGCGATTGGCAACTTATCTAAGCACCCAGATTGCTAAAAAAAATTGTGTCACTTTACGATTCTCGGAGATCAAAGCCAGGCGTCCACATGTTCGTATCGTACGCATCGGACGCATCGCATTGCATTTCTTCCACAGACATTACGATACGTACATACGGTGCGGAACAGTGGACACACTTGTATGGCTTTCTATACAAAGAATACTAAATGCTATGCGTCCGATGCGTACGATTCGGGTCTGTGGACGCCTAGCTATAGAGAAACATACAAAAAAAAAATGAAACTCGTCTTTTTTTGAATTGGGTAACATTTTTATTTCAAACTAAATTATTTTGTCGGATACTAACAGACAAAGTCATTATGCCAATAAATCGACTCGAATGACTTCTGATTTCATTTGACCCTTGAAAGCTATAAAGCGATTATCCTTGTAAAAATCATTTGGAAGGTTTCCGTTCTAAAATAGATTGAAGTTGTAAAGTAAATGTTGTTGCGGCAGGCTCAAAGCTCTCCAAGTGGTTTGCTTTGATAAGAATAAATCAATACGTAACTGGTTTGCTCGTTAAAATAGACTATCAAACGATCATTAATGGCATTTCAAGAGTAATTATTGTAAAGTGTTATAATAGTGGCATTTTAAGGGCCAATTCGTCTCAATAAATACAAAATGGTAACATTTTTCACGTAAATATATTATTAGGAAAATTATTTAAGTAGGCCCAGCAACAAGCACTTTTGAATCGCCAAACTAAAAAGCAAATAAAAAAACAACTTCCGGTTCTAACCCTACACCACTGGACTCGAAAAAATCCGGCAAAAAAACTAATCTGAAAATTCATTTGACTGTAATGACTTGAACATAAATATTTTTGGGACAGTTATTTGTTAACTTCACTTTCAGACATGCTTACCTTCCTGAGAAAGAATTTTTCCGCAAGCAAATGTTCACCTACGTTTTCTATCTCTACTTTAAGGTTTTTAAACAAATATAAACAAACAATTTGTACATTTTCAAATACTTAGTTATACATATTAATAATAATTTATTTTAATATATCATTTAAGAACATACATTTGAAGTCACAAACAATACCAAAAGTACTAGTCAAATAACCCGCCCCGTGTCATCCCTGGCATAAAAGTGTCCATCACGCTCGCGGCATTGCCACGCTGAATACATATTTTTTTTTTTCTTTTCGAGTCTTGTTTTCATCTACCCTCAAATGGATTAAGGAGTTATTTAAGTTCGAGTAGGTGGGCATTTTCACTTCTAGGGACACCCGATTAGCTTAACTCTCACAAAAAAGTTAACAGATGTCAGCTTTGTAACGACAATTAACGACGATGTAGAAGATCATCGCTATTCTTATTACAATTTGTACATGATTAAATTGATGTTTTGTTTTATCGACCTCGGTACAATGTTTCTTAATTAATGTTATCGAGAGTGATTTAGATTGACACGAGGCCAAACAAACATTAATCATGTTACTAATATACCTTCTTGTGTATTTCCCCCGTATGTTATATTGCCACTTTATCGATAGATTTTCCTAATAAGCCAAGGACCAATTAAAATGAGTATTTCTCGAACGTTCAGCACTTATATGGTAGCAGCAATTTTATTGTTTTGAGGAAAATTATTATACTTGTAGATCAAAAGCTATATATTACCTTACCTTAGACTGATGAAATATAAAGACGTTACGTTGTTGAATTTGGTACAGGTATTAATCACGCCGACGAAGTTGACCAAAAAATAAAGAAAAAACTTTTATTTTTCGTGTACTATTATTTGTAAAGTATGGGTGTTTTATTTTATTGTAATGTATGTAATGTGTGGGGTGTCGTTGAGTACGTCTTTAACCACTCACTTGCTTCATGTAGCTTTTGTTTCATGTCATCACTCTTATTTTACATAGACATAGAGTCTATCGCAAAAATCAAAGCATGTGAGTGGAAAAAACACGGGTCCCGAAAGAAACATTTTTCTAAAGTCAAATTTTTCGAAGATGTCTTGTCAATACAGGTTGTTAAGATAATGGATGTTCTGATATATCTGACGGCAATTGTAGGTACCTATGTGTTCGTTCATATGCAATGTGCGCCATTCATGAAAATATAAATCAAATGTAATGCATTACGAAAGATAATAACCTGAACTCAGGATCATTTGATTGAATGGAGTGCCATTCGATATTCAAACATTGTATCGTAATTTAAAATTGATTTGATGATTCTACACGGTAGTTACAAAAGGACAGCTCTGATAATATTCCACATATATAAAAAAGGAAAATCTGTATTGCGATATGATATAAGTACTTTTACTAGCACTATCTACCATATAATTCGGTAAAATTGTATACTGTTGGTCAGTAGAATGCGAAAAAATCTAAACAAATATGGCTTTTTTTCCAAAACCGTTTTTAACACTTATCCTGAAAGTGCAAAAGTGACGCATATAAACGGTAAACCTAGTTATTTTACGTTTATTGTAATGGAAATAATATGTGCTGTGCGGCGCTTATCTTTTACAAAATGTTTTCTTCCAAAATTAAATGTATTCCGAAAATCTCTTATGTTTATGTTTTATTCATCATGTGATAACCAATAGATTAGGTGTAGCAATCAGTTACACGGTTTGTTAGATTAGATAATTATTCACCTTTAGCTGTAACTTAATCTGGCTAACTTAAGTGAAAGGTGTGATCAAACTGACCGCTTTGGTTGTTTATCGTGCACGCGACCACGGCAAGCTTTTTTTTTACACGGTGGTAAATTTTGTCTAATAGTTAGAAAAATTCAAAGTTACCTCATGTTTAGCCTTCAATTCAAGATAACTACTTAAACTTCTGTCTTACATTACACACCTGCTTGAACAGTCAAGTGCAAAAATATGTATTAAAATAATCCTCTGACCAAGAGATTGAAATTTGTACATTACATGCAAAATACTTATTTACCTACCTTGCCTCAAACGCACCAATTTCCAATAAATTTATAAGTAATGCTTTATCACAGGCCATCAACCAGTTATCTTAGAACATATTAGCTAATAAGATCTGCGCGGGAGGAGAAAGTGTTTGGCCTGCTACCGCGAACACCGAAGTTCGCAAATTTCGGGAATTTTTCTCTATCACTCTAATGATGCCGTCGTTGGAGTGATAGAGACAGGGCTGCTGGTGTGAAAGCATGCCCATACATCTCACGTGCCTTAATTTTCCGATCAAACTCTTAAAGTAATAAAATAAATATCCTGAAACATCTTGCACAATTAATACACTGCCACGACCAAGAACCAAATATTTGTGATGTACGTTTTGGCTAAGAAACATATTATTTAGATTTTTCGTTTTTTTTAATAAATAAATACACAAAAAATGGCTTCACCGGGATTTGAACCCGAAACCTCCAGCTTCTACTACTAGGCTACGGAGGCGGACTCTAAGTTGTGTTACTTTTATTTCATGGCTCCCATCTTAATGTTTCGTCTAGGAGATAAGTGATCTGTGTTTAGTATCTACTAGTAAAATGTTATGCATTATTTATATGTTTGGTCACGATTACTGAGAATATCTTATAGTTTTCTTAATGACCGACGTGTGAATTATATGGGAGCATGATATAAATACGTCCGATACAGAGATAAGGCCTTGTTTATAAATCATTTGAGATGAATTAACGAAGGTTGGTGTACCTATCTGTTATACAGTATAACAGATAGGTACACCAACAGTGTTACCATGACACAGGCTTCTCTTCAAGTATTCACATTTGATAAATATTTAAATTGACCGTACTATTAAGTCTGTCAGCCTCCATAGCCTAGTTGGTAGTGACCCTGCCTACGAAGCTGGAGGTTCCGGGTTCGAATTTTGCTTTTACGAAGGTTTAAGGTCTAGGGCAGTCTTTACATTACCAAAATTCCTTGGGATATGTTTCATTTTTTTTATTTACGTACATTAATGCTAAAATTTTGAATTTGGTATTTTTTATCCTACTTGTATCAAAGTGAGGACGCTAATTTTTTTTGTCAGTAAATGCTTTATTTGTAGTAATACTTTTACAAAAAGAAAATATTAAAAAAACCCAATAGTTTTTTTTATCAATAAATTTCTTCATTCCAGAATTTCTCAAAAAAAAAATTTCAAAAATTCTTAACTCGAAAACTACAAAAAATCGGCTAGCATACATGGGGTATATTCTGATAGCCCATGACGTAGGGAACCTAAAAAAAAATGTTGACGTCAAGGTTTGGACCACCCTGTATATTGTCGCCTTGTACCCACAACACAAGCCTTAATTGACCTTACCGTGGGACTAGGTCGGTTTGTGTAAGAGATATCCCAAGATATTTATTTATTTATTTCCTCCGAACGATCAATGTAACGCGTATACTACTTAGTTGTCAAAGTTGCGAGTGGTTGCGATCTGATATAGGTAGTCAGGTACAAATTAACGATTCATTTTGAAGTACATTGCTGCTCAATTAAGTTTTCGTAGAAAATTTATTATTTTTAAAATTATAATTTTGAATTACTCACAGTGCTCACGGTTTGGCTAACAATTTTGCATCGCATTCATCGGTTTCAATAAAAGCATGTGTCATGGCACCACACTGTGGAATCTACCAAAGGCATAGAAACGGCGGCAAATCAAATCGCAGGTTTGCAACAGTTCATTCGAATAAATTCAAATTTTTTGTTTAATTTATGGCCAAACTGCAAAACAAAAAAAAAATGTATGCTTACATTGAAAATTAATATCATAGTTGAATACCTACGCGATATTTAAGTAAGTTTTGCCTCTACATAGTCGTTTATATATTAGTGATTGTTCATTCCTTAGATTACAGTCACCATCACCATTTGAAGCGGTCGTTATATTAATGTTAAAATACTTTTGACCCCCGTCGTTGCTCCGATAAATCTGGAGACAACTGTACTAACTTCCGGTACACATGTTTGGTGACATTATATTGACATTGAAAGCAAGTAACACTACATAAATTAACACTTTCTTGTTAAATAAGTATTATAAGCAATCGTGAGAAGTATGTCGAGGTGGGTCTTAGCCAAGATAATAAATATTACGTAACTATCTCAGCTAGGTGTTGAAATATCAAAATGCTCTGATAATCACCAAATAAAAAAAAACCGACTTCAACCGATTTCTCCAAGATCCCAACATCAAACCCCGGTTAGCGAATTCTTGGAAATATCAAGTAATAATCATACAAAACAAATCTATCGAATTGAGAACTCCTGCTTTCGGAAGTCGGTTAATAATAATGTTTGGTTCATAAATGTCATAATTAAGCGTAATTTACAAAAACCTCTTTATAATTCTCGACATGAAAGGCATAAGGTCGGATTTAGCAATTTCTCTGACTTTTAAGTGTAACTTTAGACTTTTGAGACAAGGTCGAATTTAGATATATCTCATACCCACAGAACCGACCTTATGCCTCTCAGGTCGAGAATTTATCACAGTAATTTATTTTGGTTTAATTTAACACTTTATACATATTTAAACGCTGTAAAGTTACAATTTTGAACGGTGTGCTTTCCATAAGTATGAAAGTATTATGTACATTAGTGTTTAATCGCTACGTAAAGTAGTCCATCACGCTCGCTTCAATCCATCACTGCTTCACGTATCGAGTAAATGCTAACGCAAACCTTACATGCTGTCTCATGGCGCTATACCTGTGTGCTTTCCGTGAGAACCATGAGTTATCGCCGCATTATTGGGTCAAAATTCTTTACGTTGTCTTATTTCACACCACTTTGTCACGCTTTTAGTTGCTATCTCGAAAAAGTATTTAAAAAAAACCGGTGCACTTGTACTTGTATTTCTTATTCACGCTAGATTTTTATCCATACATCAGAATTGAAAACAAAACATCATCTCATACAAAAATCACCACTGCGTTACGTTTTTTAGGGATTCAAAATAAAACAACAAAAATAATTTTGACCCTATTAACGCCGACTTACTTTTTATGCATCCTGCTGGTACTGCCGTATAGGTGGGAGCCAGCTGGGTAGAAGGTACACATTATCAGCCTATAATCAGCCCACTGCTTGGCAAAGACCTCTCCTATAACCTAAGCGTAGGGACGCATTAGGTGTGCATACTCGCCACGCTGGGCAAGCTTGGCGATCGCAGTAATGTGTCCACTATGATGACGTTGCTGCCCATCATCAATCCTCTCAAAGAACGGTCAGTGACAGTTCTCTTAGTCGGCTCTTACTACACCTGCGTGAAGAGTTGGGGTGGTCGCAAATGTATTCTTACTGCCGTCACCACACGGGTAGTAAGTCCGAGTGAATAATACGATTGCAGCTCGTGGTACGGCTACTGTCCAATTACGTAACCATTTTCTAAACATTTTCTTTTCGCTTGGCATTTCGATGTACCACGTCGTCTTGATTCGGCACTCTGAGGCCCTACCCTGAACCTCGAACGTAGTGTTGCCTCTCTCTCACGCTTGTATATTTGAACGTAAGTGTGACAGGGAGGCGATGTCAATCGCGTTTAGCGGCAAGCCTTCTAAATCGTTTAACACTCTCGTGTTAAATGGGCATAACAATCGTGAGAGGTTGGTCAAGCATTTGGTCACAGATTGTAAAATGACACACAAAGAAGGTATTTTTTACCTTCTTTGTGTGTCATTTTACGTTTATGCAACGAGCGGGCTATATGAGTATGTAGTAGGGTGGATCGTTTTTTTTATTTTTGGAAATTCATAAAACAATCTTTATAGATCGATATTTCGCGGCTAGAGAAACAAAAAATATTATGATGATTTTTGTATTTACTTTTATTTTGTACTTCGTTTATAGGCCCAAAAATCGACTCTATTTTTAAGGTTTTTTAAGAAAAGTCAGTAGTTCGTGGATATTTTCGTTTTTATTTTTATGTAGAAACAAAATAACATTATTTGTCATAAATTTAGAATTTGCACAATTTAATTATATTAAAATTATAATCAGTATCGGCAAAAACTGGTTTTCAACTTTGAGGCTCTTGGGGCAGTACTTGCCAAATGAATATCAGAAAAAGGTATATTGTTAAAGAATGTTACTTTTTATGACTATCATTCTATTGGCGGGCGGTTCCAAAAATCCGAAAAAAAATTTTTTTTTCATACTTCAATGTATGGACTAAAATTTTTTTTCAGGATTTTCTGAAAGGGCCGCGTATAGGAATAACCTGTCTAAAAAGTAACATCTTCAACAATATATCTTTTTCCGATAATCATTCGGGAAGTACTGCCCCAAGAGCCTCAAAGTTGAAAATTATTTTTTGGAGATACTGCGAACAATTTTCGTATAATTAAATCACACAAACCTTAAATTTATGATAAACAATCTTATTTTGTTTATCCATAAAATTAAAACAGAAAATATCCTTGATCATCGGAGTTTTCTTAAAAAAAACCTTAAAAATAAGGCCGATCTTCAGGCTTCTATATGGGGTCCATAATGATAAAATATCCAAAAATGGTCATAACATTTTTTGTTTTTCTAGCCGCATAGTATCGATTCGTAAAGATTATTTTATGATTACCCGAAAATAAAAAAATCGATCCACCCTAGTATGTAGGTACACGCAACCAATTCTCCACATAGGGACCATATCAAACTAACGTTAATAATAAGATTGTAAGGCATTTTAAACTACTTGTCACTTTGACATGGTTCTACGGTAGGCTCCATTTGGATGACTATTGTAGATATATTATTATTCTTACATCGATTTCATGAGTCTTCATAATCCGTTTCCATAATTATTCTAAAATCACGTTAGAAATTGAAACGCTACAATAAGTAAAAAAAAAAAAAAAATAACAGGTTTTTTTAAGTAGGTGGATAATTTGTTCATGTAGTAGTAGTAGTAAATCACTTTATTGTTCGCAGAATATTTTACAGTTATAAAGAAATGTAGGTACAAAGGCGAACTTTAACCAATTAGTGATCTCTTCCAGCTAATGACACGTATTTATAATTGTGAAAAAGGTAATTATTACACTAATATGAGAAAGAAAAATGAGAAATAAATGGGTAACTATATTATTGGTATATGTATATACATATATTGTCATAACTAATACAAACACCCCACCAAATTATGTAAAAACGAAATTTTACATTTTTATTATTAAATTGTATGTAGTATTTTTAAACCAACATTTGTACTTGCCCGAGTTCATCACCCCTGACACCTACTGACTTTTGACAGACACCGGAAGAAAGCATTAAACTGTTTCCTCTTTTAAAAGCAGGTTATTTATTTGTGAAATAACGAACGTTTTCAGGTCAAGAATAAGCATTGTATGTAAATGAATACGAGCAGTACCTATTGCAATTTACATTACTTTGTATTCTTTGTTTTATAAAAAAAACCGTATAAATTATGAAATACAATCTCCAACATTATAAAGAGAAGTAAATTTTGACATATGAAAGTAAATAAATAATAATAAATACCTAAATAAATATCTTGGAACATCTAACACAAATCTACCTAGACCCAGGCTTGTGATGTGAGTACAAAGTGACGATATATGCATAACAGATAGATACGCACAGCTACTTAAAGACATACCCCCTTATTCATAAACGTCTGTTAACTTAACAAGCCGCTAATAATTGTTTGTCCCTTTTGCTCTTATGGACACATTGTTAAGACCGAAAGGGACAAACAATTATTAGAGGCTTGTTAAGTTAGCAGGCGTTTATGAATAAGGGGGATAGACACTATACAGCCATGACGAAGGTACAAACATTTTGTGATAAAAGAATATACAAATAATGCCCTCGCTGGTATTTGACCCCGGAACGTTCAGTTTCGTAGACAGGGTCACTGCCATCTAGCCTACGGAGACTGGGAGGTAGATTAGAAGTAAATTTTTTTGTTTAGTATTTTGTTGTCAATCGGAAAGAAGAAGAAACCATATGCAATTGCGTAGTCATCGCCGTCAATTAGAATTGGCAGCAATGTAAATAAATCTTAAATAAATAGATATCCTGGGACAATCTTAACTAGATCAAGGTCATGCAAAAAAAAGACAAAAAAATTGTTTGTCTGTTACATAAGGCACATAATATTTTTTATTTCAATAAAATCAATGGGTAAAATCCGTCGGCATTCCCATTCCCATCCTTTATAAATTATATGTTGGTTAGGTACTTGACTCCGTGACTTCCTGTTTTTCGTTCATATTCATTTAACAATCATATCAGTGTTATCACTGCCATATTCTCATTAACAGTACAATCATATTAACCGAAATATATACAACTGCTCAACGTTATATCTCTCCCAAAGATTGCCACAATGACTGACCCTGCGCCACCCGCATCCAGCGGACTTCTGCGACCTTCACTACAGTATCATTAGCCCACCCCAAACGCCATATAAATAGAACTAAACAATGTTAAATATTTTAGTAAAACAGTGCACAATTAAAAAGCAAACACTGCGACGCTGCGCAAGCGGGATTTTCCTTCTCAAAGCTTTTCATTCAACTACGAATACCCTGTTTAATTAGGCGATAGGCAACTTTAAGCAAAATGGTGGAAATATTCCATTGGCTAACTTTTGGACGTTTAGAACTGTGAAAAAGTTAGACTTCCAATTGGCAAAAGTTAGCAAAAACCAGTCAAATGTATTCGGTATCGTAGGAAATAGAAATCGATGGAACGTAAATCGAATAGGTTTAGTAACTACGATCTCCAACAACGTGCTTGGTAATATTATTCCTACATCACCAATATATTTATAGCCTGTAGCAGTAGTAGTAAGTGCTTTATTGTACACATTATAGACTACAACACAAACAGAAAAATGTAAGTGCAAAGGCGAACATATTTTATTCCAGTTAACTTTAGAATAACAATATCATACATTCTCACAATTGGAGACCATTTTAGGTAGGTATTCATTAACGTGAATAAAGCTTTAGGCCATCTCAGAAAGTGGGTATTCTATGATGATATACTTATTAACAAGGAAGTCCACGATACCCTACTGTTTTATTTTACGTGTCTGTCTTTGATTTACCAAAAATGTCATAATCATAACAAAGAAGTGACTTAAAAAAGTATGACAGAATTCTCAAAAGGAATATTACAACAAACAAAAGCTGATCGGAGCACGTAGAGAACCAGCTTAAAAAAGCAAAACTTGGTGTCTCTGATTTTCATTCATCCGCGCCCACAAAGTCGGCGGCCAACACGACAGTCCTATTATTTACTTGACTTTGTAAACGCATCTGCTAGCCAGACCACAATACTTGCAACCCCTCGTCCTTCAGAAAATGTAAATTCGTAGACTCTGTAATTATGCTGGTCTTCTTGAGATGCGCTTGTAATGATTTGGGAAAAGCAGTACAGTGCTCCAAAATGCTGACAACGTGAACTATTCTAGGTCGAATAAAAGTGACCTAGTTACGAATGATCTGGCAGCACCCGCCGCTTGGAAAACCTAAAAATCATTCTTTTCCTCGTGTAAAGTGACATTAGTCTCATATAGTTTATATACTACTTACATCCTTTTTAACCAGGGTTGCAGTATTGTTACGCGATTGCGTTTTGGTAAGTTTTCAAATGGAGAGAGGCATAATTGGCCGCATTTGTTTGGCATCTATTGAGTTTTTGAGTGTGCTTTTGTACAATTTGTTTATTGGCTGAAAACAGCATTTCAGTATATGTCAAATGCAGTTTGTTTACTACATGTAAGTGTCTTTTGTTTTAAGAACTGGCAATATGCCAACGAAGAGGAAAATTTTGTTTTAATAAAAGAGGATGTGTATTTTTTGCAAAAAGTAGCTATTCTACCGACAAAAAGTTTTGAACGATGTAATTTTGTGACAACGCGAGAATTGGTACCTTCAAATATAACTTTTTAGTAATATATGGTTGTCGAATGAGAGGGTTTTAATCCATTTTCCGATTCTTACCTGGTTGGACAGATCTCCGTGGCTTGGCATCGCTGCTAGTTATTAGAGTCACGTGGTGTATGTCACGCAGTTGGTAAGTGTACGTAAACACATATATTTTTGACTTAAATGTATGGGATTGCGTACTTTTACTCACTGTGTACCTTCGCCACTCGTGACTTTACGACGGAGGTTAAAAACTACTGTCGAGTCGACCGGTATAAGTAAAGCCTGCGTTTCGAATTATGATCTGAATCTTCTTGTGAAGTATTGGGAATCAAAGAGGTTGTTCAGTAGTTTATACAGCAATACCATAGACATATAAAATTGATAGACCGAGTCTATTTTATCTGTGGGTGACGACGGCAATGCCTGTCAACGATCTTTGTTTGTGTATACTAGTGCACCTAAACCGCAAATAGTAAAAGTGATTAAAATAAAGCTTTTCATGTATATTTCTGTTCGATAAGTGCACGGAATGTGATAAAAGTGATGACTTGTGTGGTTCCAGGGTGTAAAAACCGTCAGGGTTACCTGAATGAACAAAATAAAGACATTACGTTTCACCGGCAATTTAGTTTTGACTTGAATTTTAAGATTTCGAACCTTATTAAGGTAAAAGTAACTGAAAATCTTATTCAATATTTGTTGTCGGATACATATGTGTAGTTTTGTGATTAAACCATTTGTATTTACATTCGTAATGTAATTATAAATAGTGGGATTCAAACATTTGTATCGCATAGTGTGGTACTTAAGAGACCGATCGTGATATCGATAAATGTATTGATAGTCAACTCAAAAATGAATCGATGTTTTTAATGTCCAACAGGTTTCCACTGGACACTGAACAAAGGCTATTATGGGTCAAAAATATCAAAAAGGCAGACGACTGGTACCCTAAAGAGTATTCAAAAATATGCTCCGCACAATTTTAAGCTGTTGTTTCAGGCAAGGGTATGCGAATAAGTGATTACATTCTGACGTACTACCCACCATATTTGGTAATCATCCAATGTCATGTCAACCAGCAAGTAAATTAAATTTAGTTTAATAATGACCCTCATGTGATACTTGTGTAGACTGATTAATTTAATTATAAAGAAGCCATCATACCAAAATTGTTAGGTATGCTTTAAGGAATGATAAGTCCATAAAACATGTTATAATGAGAGTTTTCTGAAATCACCAGGTCAGGAGCAGGTCCAGAAACTTGTCTAAATTCTATGTTTATAGTTTCTGGTTTAAATATTTTGTATGAGTTAAAAAAAATACATAAAAAAATTTAAACTTTATTTAAAAAAAAAAAAAAAACATTTACTTAGTCTTTCTTTGGGGCTAGATAATTGTGTTTCTTAGCGGGACCTTACGGCTAAGTGGCGCCAACTAGTGGCATACGTTTTAGGAAACCCTCATTATGACATTTTAATTAAAGAAAATATTTCGTTAACTTTGTGATTTTATTTTTATCCTAAAATGTAGATTTTGAAATCACGATCGAAGAAGATCGTGATTTTGAGTAGGAAATAAGGTTTATTCCTACTGTATTCGCTACCTACTTTGGTTAAAATATTATTATTGACGATAAAAGTATACGATTGAAGACTGGACATCACTAATAGTAATGACATTTTATCTAGTCAGGTTGGTAGCATTGTTCAAGAAAATGGAGTCGTTGATGGAGTTCACGACCAAGTAGAGCTACTTTATTTGTCTCTTTTTCCTTATGGAATACGTCTTGAGATGGGGTGAAGGATGACAATAGTTTGTTCATGTATGTCTTAATACACGGAATCTTCCCTATATTTTATCTGTGAGCAATACAACATCTGTCTGCTCTCTGAAAACCTTTCAATATTTTTGACATATAAAGTGGGGAATCTAAATCAGAGATGTTTCGGCAATTAATTTTGAATAGATAAGTGCTAGAAAAATTTGCCGCATCGACCGGTTGCGATCTTTTGTGGCAGTAATTTTGAATAACTTCTATAGATTGGATATGTACTAAATATAATGGACTCTAAACAACTCTATGCTAGGTATTTGAAATCCTTACTTTGACGGAGAATTAACGCAAGCATTATGTATGCCTTTCTTAATATGCCGAATTAGCTGTGACATGTCATTAATAAATGCTAAGACAATAATAATAATATTTTCTTGATAATTAAATTTATTGATTGATACAGTCAAATATTACATACTTATCGCGGCATCACGTATAAAAATTAACTATTAATAAGTAGGGTCGAGGTATTTTCATATGAATAAAAAAAATCAATTAATTTGCCGTGCGGTAAGAATATGTCACCACCCCAACTCTTTCTGCGGGTGTCGTAAGAGTCACTGACAAATGTTGGTAAAAGATTAATGATGGGCAGCTGAAGTCATCATAGCAGACATGCGTTCAGTTCATACGCATAGTGAATATAGGTACTCCCTGTATATTACAACCCTACTACTAAGATAATTTATATTTTCCTATTAAACACTAGCAATTCAGTTTGAAGCGTAATTATTAAATACAAAATAAATGAGCATGTTGAAAGACAAGTTATCTATCGCGTTCACACTCTCAAAGTTCACCACTTGTGAACCTTATGCTAAAGCGATAAGGTCTTTCAATGATCAGCATCCAGGTAATACATGCATAACCATAAGCAATTGCTTTCGGTCGGCTGCTTGTAAAGTTAAAACCAGTACATTATGTATCATTAAAGTGTCGCACGACGCTTGTTCGGAGAGTTTGCGATAATGATCACAGTCTGAGGATGTAAACGTGTTTGCATCGGCTGCGGCCTGTAATCGTACAGGCAAGTATAAAAATATGTATCGAACTACGAACAAATAAAACATGGAAGCCGCACGCCATACTAAATTGCCTTTCAAAAACGGTCCTGAATTTTAGTTGACAAGTGTCATCCCCTCTTCAGTGCATCACGGTAATGAAGTTTCTATAACAACATAATATCAGCATTTAAAAATAGTTGAGATTGGTCCATCAAAGTTTTGATTGGCTATATTCTATAAACATTAGTCAAAAGTGTAGCGCCGAAATATGCGCGATGTTAAAAAAAGCGCTATGTCTTGTCCATATTGGCATAACTGAACAATTGTTTTTGTGGTTTATCCATGTTATATTATAGTCGCAGGTATCGAAAGAATCCTCTTCTAAATATGTTACGACGTTCTTATTACACAGAATAAAAGTGCACTGGGACATATTATATAGATTAAACTAAGAAGTACCTTAGGCAATCTGAAATTTTATCCTTGAAATAAACAGTTAAAAATTTAATTTAACATATTTTTGAGCATCCCGCTCGTACTCGCGTATTATAAATATAAATAAATAAATATAAATAAATATCTTGGGAGATCTTATCGTATTGATGTGAGCAAGCCGGATAGAAAGTAAGTGTACGTTAATAACGCGGCTGCAGCTCATGGTACGGCTCTAGATCATGGTAAGGCTGTTATGCATTTCGCGAGACACGTTTAAACAGATGTCGCATGTACGGTAATTTAGGAGCTTGCACGACCTGTTTGTATAAACAGAAGTTTTTTCGTGGATTTCAATTTTTCTTCAGCGGGTAAACACTTTGAATTTTAGATTTGTTTTCACATGCGTATCTGAAATAAGTTCATGTAACGCAATCTTCAGTAGAGTCGTGACACACCATGGAGACTTTTACTCAAAATCATTTATCCATTTTAAATTCTTGTTAAGTCGCCATCAGATAATATTGAAGCGGCCAGGGTGGTCACCAGTATCGGAACACGACTGTCATAGCGTAAGAGAGCATGATCAGATATTTTTGCGCGCCGTAACTGATCCAATATTACTGATAGTGACCGTAAATTGACAAACATTGTTATTAAAAATGCAACTTCATTTTATCTCATTTATTTCCATACATATTGTGGATAACGTTAGCATATAAACTTATATAGCCATAACAGTACTAAAAACTGAACAGCTAAAAATAAAAATTACTCCGACCTATTTTCCAGACAGCACGAACAACCAGTAACCTAGCCATTGAATAAGAACTTCATAAAATAACGCATCCGCTATATAGAAATCTCAATGCAGTTTTAAAATATAAAGGATATCGGAAAAACATTAGTCTTGGATGAAAGGAGATATGAGCGAAGGAACACGGACTATTCAATAGTTGATATTGATTTGCTTCGATTGCCACGGGGAAAGGGAGGAGATTGTTTTATGACTTGTAGTATTTCTCATATTTTAAAGACAAACGGCTCTCAATCGCGTAAACATACGTTGGTATGCCTAGTGGTAGGCCTAGTGACAACCCTAGCCTAGAAGTGAATAATCAAGATCAAGTGCGGGTAGTTCGAAAAAAACCCGCGCAGCTCGAAGGTGTTGATACATTCTCTCGCCAGTCTGCCTGCGACCACGGGTGTAACGTCATGCCCGAAACGTCAGGATATAATTAAACGTATTACGCGATTAAGACCCGTTTGTCTTTAAAATATGAGTAATAATCGTGAAAGTTTAAATCAGTATATTGTAGTATTTCGTAATTTGATAAATTGAATGTCATTCCATTACCCAGTAATGTCTAACCTCCTTATTCATAGACGTTTCCGAACTTTACAAGCCGCTAAATATTGTGTGCCCCTCTCTATCTTACAGAAATTGTTAAGACCGAAAGAGACGTATAATATTTAGCGGCTTTTAGGAGACGTTTACGAATAAGGCGGTAAGAGTTCAGAAGTGTCATTTGATTTAAATGCACGAATTTTACTTGAGTTATGGCAGTTTCGCAAATCAAAATGGTTTTATACGAAGTGTAATATTTTTTTTTTCATTTTGTTGTTTCGGCTAATATTTCCATGTTTTGTTTCAGATTGATAAGTGTTTGTTCTCTTCTAAGTGCAACAGCTTTCGTTTGTAAGTTATATCAATTTATTATATGAAGAGTCCACGGAAAAAACATGTCCAGTGCCTAAGAAAATTAGGGCAAATTTACACTTTATTCTTTTAAAAGTAAGGGGGTTTTTCCTTCTGTAATTTGAGTTGACTAGACATGTTCTTCCCGTCGACCCTTCATATTGTCATATTAATATAGATGTAACGTCTAGAGTGACCGCACCGTAATAATGCACAAAGACCAAATGACGTAGACAATTCATTCTTATTTTAAAGACGCTAAGAGATAGGCATTTATTTTGCAACAGTCAATTAATACGATAACCGTATGTTTTTAGGACTGAGATTGAAGTGTCCATCACTGATTAATGTCAGAAAAGTGTACAAGGGTAGTTCTATGCGATTATTCAGTCGCAACAATCAAGTCATTACCATTCCCAAATTATTGACGAACTGTGTATAAATAGTGGAGTCATTTTCGATTATCTTGTAGCAGACGCACGTTTTTCTGCGATTCTGGCATAATAGTCTCGTTTGCTTTTATAAAACGGTAAATAAAGTGGTGATGGTAATGAACAAAAAAACGCGTAACAAAATCACATAGAGACACCGACAAAACTATTGCTACTGCACTATTTGGCTTAATATCCTGTTACTAAACGCTTCAACCGTTTTATCTAAATTATTGGGCAATTTGGTTCTAAAATATGCAAACATTTCTTCACCTTAATTCATTTAACTTTTATGAAAAGCTGTGTAGTACATACATCGACTGGTATAATTAGTATAATTGCCATAAACATTATAGTCAAAACCCGACTATTGTTAAGGCCACCGTGGGTAGTTGGGTACCTAAGATCTTGTTTACATATTGACGATGGCAACTGTACACCACGACAACTATCTTGGCATCAATCAAGTATTTAGGTAAATCATTAGTCTGAGTTTCAGTC
>JALPQI010018752.1:0-17855 GCA_025490895.1 Thaumatotibia leucotreta
GTCGAAATCTTCGGAGAGCCAATATGTACTGAAAAACGTCGTACGATACACGTGCGAAAAGGAAATTCGTAACTCGTGTCGATTTTAATTTATCTCCACTCGTTTCGAACTTAATTTTTTTCGCACTTGTATCGTAATGTACTATTTTAGGGTACCATAGCCAAATAGCCCTTGTAACAGAGATCGGAACCGGTTTTTTAGAAAAACCTCGAAATGGCTAAATATTTTAAAATGTTTTACACTTTTTATGTAGTTTTCAACATTTTATATAGGTAATTTATTACCATCGTATTTTTGAATTACTCCATTAACAAAAAAAAATATACCGAGGAACGAAAAAGAACTGAATTCGAACCGTTCTTTTGTATGGAGAAAAAACCGTTATCCGATCCCTGCCTTATAAGGAACCCTTATAGATTAGATTATAATAATAGTACATTGTGCATCAAGGGAGGTAAGTACGGAATCACTAACGAGAGTGTTAGAAGCCCGACGCCGTAGGCGGAGGGCTTTTAATAACTCGAGTTAGTATTCCGCTTACCGACCGTGGTGCATACAATGTTTTTCATCACACTTGTCGTCAAGAAAATAAGTTTAAAGGCAATATATGATTAAATGACGTACTGACATTTCTATTACTCCCTAGGGAATTTCACTTTTCTATTACTCCCGCTACGCATGCAAGGCGTGCTTAGACAGCAAGTGTGATGAAAAACTACTTTTTAAGGCTCCACAGACAAATAGCAAAAAAACTGAACCCTTAATACATTTGTTACAAAAAAGGTGATAGATAAGTACTAGATAATAAAACATGAATCTATTAATGATTTTCAACAACTATGGGACGAAAAAAAAACAGACGCTTCTATACATTTTGGTCAACTTATCTTAGCCCATATTTAAATATTTATCAACGTAATAAAGTCGATAATTGCTCGATATGTTTCGATCCATTTAGAGGATCCTCATCATGGAGTACCCGCGACCAAAGCCCGACGTGTACTAGGTCTCGTGTCTTTAATCTTTAAATTACGTGAGTAACCCGTTTATAAATATTTAAATATGTTCAAAGTCAAAGTCAAATAATTCTTTATTCAAATTGGAATAGCAACAAACTCTTTTGAATCGTCTAGGTATTAAAACTAGGTTCAAGTCTCACGTTAGTTATAATTCTAAAACTATCTCATCCCATTTCTATGAAACAACAATGAAAGTGTCGTTTTTTTCCTTTAGTTTTCATGTTTGGTCATATTTCATGTTTTTTTTGTATTACCATTTTTGCAACACCCTGTAGATTAGAATAAAATATGATTTATTCGTGACTCACTAATAAATTTAGTTTATATAAATACCGTGTGTAAATCTAATACGGGCGATAAACGAAACCAGGCATGGGATTCATCAGTGTAATCAATCATGTTTACGAGGTTTTTTTTACGTTACACTTATTATATGACTCAACAGAATTTTTTAAAGATTTTCGGAGTAGCAATGTAGGTACGAACATTTGCTAATATTGATATGGCAGTTATGTCATCTGCTTTTGAAATTAGCTGTCAACGAGTGTTTAACTTGAGTATGTTGCTCTACATTGGTCGCCGAATTATTTTGTATGGATAATTTATTAGCCCTATCTTTTAGTTAAAGTTGTCTAAATGTACGTATGATTTCCTAAACTAAGCTCCGTTAAACGTTTCGCCTGTATTAGACTTACACCCTGTATAATTAAACGGTTAAACAGTGTATTTAGTAACTACGCGCTTTGAAGAGCCTATCCCTCTTATTCATAAACGTTGGTTAACTTAACAAGCCGCTAATAATTGTTTGTCCCTTTTGTTCTTATGGAAACATTGTATGTACTTTTCATTTTGTCAGCCTCTGTGTAGCCTAGTTGGTAGTGACTCTGCCTACGAGGCTGGAGGTTCCGGGTTCGAATCCCGGCGAGGGCATTCTTTGTGTATTTATTTATCACAAATGTTTGCTCCTTGGTCGTGGCTGTGTATGTATCTAAGTATCTATACGTATCTATCTATTATATAGGTATATCGTCGCCTGGTACCCACACCACAAGCCTTAATTGAGCTTACCGTGGGACTAGGTTGGTTTGTGTAAGATGTCACAATTTTTTTTTTTTTTTTTGTGTTGAGACCGAAAGGGACAAATATTATTAGCGGCTTGTTAAGTTAACAAACGTTTATGAATAAGGGGGTATGTCTCCAAATTAAGCGCTGAGCCCATAGTAACTGACAAAAGACGTAGGTTTACCTACTTATTCATATTTCTAGAACCGTCAGAACGTTCGGCGTCGCCTCTATTCGGTGCGAAAACGGAGCGTAAACGCAACGTGGACGACCGCAGACAAAACGCAATGGCGGCGTTGAGGGCACAGAGAGACGCCAAAGTGACCAGAGACAATCTGGCTAGGAAGCGGAGAGAGGCTGAGCAGAAAGACAAGGATAAAGATGATGATGATGTAAGTCTCTTACAAACCCTCACTACGCAGATTCCATTGTAAACCCTCATTGAATTATCGCTCTATGAGCCCTCGCTACGCTCGGACTTTAACATGCCTCGCTACTCTCAAGCTGCTTAAAAAATCCTAGCGACCCTTCCAATTCTTCATTGGTAAGTTTTTGAAACCTTTGCTACGCTCAGAATCTCAAAAACACTAAATTAATCTAAAACTCTCTTATTTCTCTTTTGAGAACACCTGAAATACTCGCTACGCTCTAAAGTCTTCATTAGAAATTATTAAAATATCCATCCGTATCCATATATAGGTAAGTAGTTAACACTTACGCTTCGCTCCGAATTCCGAAAGAAACCTGTGCTTTAATTTTTTCATCGGCAACTTAGAAACACTAAAGTTACCAGAGACAATCTGGGCAGAAAGATAAGGACAAAGATGTTGATGGTGTAAGTTTGTTATTCTATATGAGCCCTCGCTACGCTCGGTCTTTATAATCCATCGCTACTCTCAAGATGCTTCAAAAATCCAACAAATTTTTAAGTTAAAGAGTCTTCGCTTTACTTTTCTGAATTTCTCTAACGTCTATCAATCTGTATGGCAAGATGAAAACTCATAGTCATAGTCATATTGTAATAATTTTAATCATGCAGGCATTTTTCAGTGATTTATGTTTTTTTTTAAACATGTCATTATCTCTGATACTAAGCCGAATGTAGAAAAGTTCAGTCGAAGACAAAATAAGGGGTATACAAAAACGTTCAAAAATATGTCCCAGTGCACTCTAATTCTGTGTAATAAGAACGTCGTAACATATTTATGAACGTATTCTTTCGATACTTATTTTTGCACTTGACTGTTCATAAGACACAGTCTGTAAATTTTATCAGGTAATACACCTTTAAAGTTTGTCGGTATATTCATTTTCCTAATCTACATTCGCAAATTTCGTGGTTTTGTCTTTGTCACTTCAGCTAAGGCCTCATTAGAGTGACAGTGAAAAATAGTCGATAGCGGATTTCGAAGTTCACGGTAGAGCCTGCATTATTAGAACTTATTTATATTTATAACTTTATAAAATTATTTTTAAATTCAAACAATATTTTCTTGACAAGTTAGGTGACAAACTGAAAGTATTGCAAGATTACTAAACTACTATTATGGGTTAGTAATGTGGCGAAATCGGTACAAATCGAAAAGAAATAGGCTGGCAATATTTGTTGACATAAACATAAGTGCCTATAGTCTAATATAATGTGGCATGCAACATGGTCATGTCTGCGTGATTTACCCTTTTTTTCCGCCACTTATTGAGCCGATACCTACTTAAAACTAGAGTCAATCTAAACTCTTCAAATCCTACTGGCAACATTTTATATCTGACAGTATCATTTTGTATGGAGTATGACGTTGACAGATGCAAAATGTTGCCAGTAAGATTGGAAGAGTTAGTTTAGATTGACTCTATTTGATGATGTCTGCTTAAAGTTTTCAGCTCTAAAATACATAGGGTTTAAATATTTTTTTGTTTACATTAACATTACCGTAAGATGGGGCTATTTGAGACCCAAGGGGCTATTTGGTAACATCGAAATTAAAGGTGTTAGACTCATATAAATGTTCGTATTATCGTAAGATTTGGAAGAAATATCTTATACTCGGGACCACGTATTTTCATAATATTCAATGCTAAAAAGAAATCGGGCTTAAATGCTGTTTTCTCCTTAGTACCAAATAGCCCCGTGGATCTCAAATAGCCCCATATTACGGTAGTGATTAGTATTAGTAAGTGATACGAAGTTTACCGGGGCATCTAGTATATTAATAAGCAAACCCCGGATGACGGGAGCAAAAATGCGTTTGTCACTAGTGCTTAGTTAAATATCGACTATTCTATCGACATCCATTTTATGAATTAGAAATGTATTGATCAACAGTAATTTATGCAACCGTACGTAATCAGAGGCATTGCGATCTAAAATTGATAAACAATTATATGTCAACAATACCTAGTACCATATGACAGTTACAAAACCAAAATTAAAGCCTAAAAAGCAGCTTGAATGTCGTTCAGAATTTCAAAGTGCAGTTGTTAAGATTACTTTTCAATCCTCAAGG
Organism: Thaumatotibia leucotreta; assembly: GCA_025490895.1. Taxonomy (NCBI): domain Eukaryota; kingdom Metazoa; phylum Arthropoda; class Insecta; order Lepidoptera; family Tortricidae; genus Thaumatotibia; species Thaumatotibia leucotreta. The sequence continues at coordinate 4,586 of JALPQI010018752.1, forward strand.
CGAAATTATTCACAAAAAATATCATAATTTGTTGACTAAAAAAATTGGTGAATTCATATTAAAAATCTTATATATTTTTGATATCTGGAAAAGAAGTGGAACTACTAGGGAAACATAATTAGCATAATCTATAAATTTCAAATTAAAAAATCGTATAAGTATATGGATGTCGATAGATTAGTCGATATTTAACTCAGCACTAGTGACAAACGCATTTTTGCTCCCGTCATTCGGGGTTTGTTAATAAGGGAAGTCATTAGTGTCACATTATTTGCTACAGGATGCAGACGAAGAATTAATAGGCGGCACAAGCAAACAGAGCGTCAAATTGAAAGCCTCAGACATATACTCAGACGACTCCGGGTCAGATTCAGACGACAACAAATCACAGGGTGAGTCATACTATTATATATTTTCTACTCCCGTACTTTTATTTGTCATTTACATGGTCGTGAACACACCTTTAAGCCCCTACCTTACAGATGTCAAGATAAGTCTATATTGTCTATTCCATATAAACGCATTCGGGTTTACACGCAGTGCGTTTTTTACATTTTAAGACACCTCGTGTATATAAGACTTAATGAAATACATGGCTGCTAACCTAATTTTAAATGTCATTTCTGATGAACAGTAAACCATAGAGGAGGATTTTTTTTTTTAATTTTACGTCTCCCGTCCGACCTTGATGATTAATAAAATTGTGTTTGACTAAGAATATTCCTCAAATTTACATTTTTATTAGAAAATAATCGTGTGGTCGTAGAAAAAGTATTGTATGCAACATTGTTTAACTGAGTCAAAAAATGCTAGTGGCGTCTTTAATAACAATTTTCGGCTTCGCCTTAAATTGTTACCCACGCCACTCACCTTTTTTGACCTCTCTTAAACAAGGGTTGCATAAAATACTATATACAGTCGTGGCCAGATAATTAGGAACAAGATTTTTTTTCTCATACAACTGCCTGCAAACAGGGCTTTGCAAATTTGATAATAATTTAAAAAATATTTGACCATTTTTCTTTATTAATATCAGAACTTATCCATGATTAAATAATGTATACTGGGACGTATTGCAAAGTTCTAAAAAAATACCTAACTTGAAAAATATGGATGACGCCATAGACACTTCAACTTAATTAGGAACGATTTCATACATTTTGTTCTTAATTAGGTTGAAGTGTTTATGGGGTCATCCATATTTTTCAAGATAGGTATTTTATAGAACTTTGCAATACGTTCCAGTATACCTTATTTAATCATAGATAAGTTCTGATATTAATAAACAAAAATGGTCAATTATTTCTTAAATTATTATCAAATTTGCAAAGCCCTGTTTGCAGGCAATTGTATGGGGAAAAAAATCTTGTTCCTAATTATCTGGCCACGACTGTACATATTAAAAAACTCCTTCAACGATTTTTAGTTTGATTAAATTACCTCTTACAGTTTTTGAGATAAGTTGATTTAACTGTATTTTTTTTATGATAAATTGATAATGGTACGTACGTATGGTATGAGTCCGACTCGCACTTGCCCAGTTTTGAACTCATTTGATATCCGTGTTCATGTAATGAACCAAATCTGCCTGATTTTTGATAATTATGTTAATTATTTACCTATTCAGGTCGCGGTCGCAGATCCAGTGCATCTTCTAGTTCATCCTCGACTGGCGGAGAAGAAACAGAGAAGAAGAGAGAACGAGAAGAAGTCAAAGAAGTTAAATATGCAGACAGTAGGGATCAGATAAACAAACTTAGATTAAGCAGGTCAGTATATACTATTTTAATTTGTTTCCGCTACCTAAAGGTTGTCTGGAAGAGATTGCTTTATAGCGATAAGACCGCCTGTTGTGTACCTCTATGTATAATCGTCTGTTTTAACCATGTTTTCTGTTTTGTTAAGGTGTGCAATAAAGAGTATTCTATCTATCTATATACTAGTAAATTAAATTAATAAAATGTTCAGAAGCCCATTGCTTTGTATTTGTAAATGTCATTACGGCAAAGCAAAAAAACAATTGCTATTCTTTGTAGCCTAGTTGGTGGTGACCCTGTTTACGAAATCGGTGGTTCCGGGTTCGAATCCCGGCGAAACCATTTATTTGTGGGTTTAAAATCGTCAGTTGACAAGCAAAACTCACTAAGGTGTGAAATCGAATTCGAGATCAAAAATGTAAACAAATGGGATACCACCACAAAAAAATAATCACGAGAGGGGGGTAATCTAAAATCATTGAAATACTTATAAAAAATGCGTATTTACCGTCACTGACGGTACGTAGGATTTTTAAATATTTTTCAAAAATTTTAATACAAAACATTAAGCGAAATATATAATTTATTTAATGATATATTTCGCTATTTTTAATAAAATGTAAGGTGTTTAATTTATACTACTGGCAATGATAAGAAATCTTAAACATTTGGTTTGCAGTTATAACAATAACTAGTTTATTCGTAATTTAATACGGTAACTACACTAAGAACCATTTAAGAGGGTTCGCATTTATAACTATGTACTTCAAAAATCAAAACGAGAGGGTGCACCAAATGACTGTTTTATGAATTCATAAAAACTCCTAAAATTTTGCATTACAAAGTACATTAATACAGATTTTAGTATTTTTACCTACAAATCAATAATTTTCATGTTTTAATCGAAATGGATTCGATCGTAACTAAGATGACGACTGGAATTCGCTCCCCGACTATCCTAAAGATTAAAGTAAGTAAGTAAGAAATTCGTTTTCAAAAATTGATTATGTTAATTATTTACATCATTCTAGCAAATTTTCTAGGTTTTATTTTTGTAATCAGGAACCGTGGACACTCAGACGTATATTTTTTATTGTCATATCCTGTCTTAGGTTTAGTACCTGTAAGGATAGTTGTAAGTGTAGATATAAATAAAATAAAATAAAAAAACCAATATCAAAATGCGACGTTCATTTACAAAGGTGTTAAAAACTACATTCGATATAAAACGTTTTATACCCCTGGAATGTCACTTTAACATTGATTTTTTAATGTCATGTCATTGTCATAGATTGTTTACATTTTTGATCTCGAATTCCATTTCAGAGCTTAAGTAAGAAATACCTACTGGAAATAAAGCTCTTATCTCAGTTCTGATTTAATACTGACATACGAGGTTGCTAAGAGTAGTGACAGTTTTTATAGTGAGTTTTGGTTGTCAGCCGACGATATATTTGTTATTTAGTCATAGTTGCTTTCGATGTATTTAAATATTTATATATATATATATTATTTGTATGTAGTAATTTATTTATTTTCTTTTATTTATATAGTTTGTGTGTTATATTTTACTTTTGTTCGCACCACCCGATACCATCACTATTTTTCGCCTTATCGCTATCTAAAGGTTGTCTGGAAGAGATCGCTGTTTAGCGATAAGTCCGCCTGTTGTTACCTACTTCCTTATTTTTTTTGTTACTATTTTATTTGTTTGCGTGTTTGTAGAGTGCAATAAAGTATTTTATTATTATTATTATATCTATATGTATCTATCTATTATATAAAATCTCGTTCTGACACCTTTTAAATGTATAAATTTGATTAGCCTCTATTTATTTGTCATAGAAAACATGTGAGGAATGGAACAGCCTAATTAGGCATTGAAAACTATTTATCTAATAATGAAACTCGCTTTTGTCTCGCTTCATAAAACAATACTCGTGAATACCTCTCATTATGCAATAGTCACGTACGTAACTGTAAATTATATCTTATATGTAATTTATCTTATATATAATTTTGTCAGCCTCTGTAGCCTAGTTGGTAGTGACCCTGCCTACGAAGCTGGAGGTTCCGGGTTCGAATCCTGGCGAGGGCATTATTTGTGTATTTATTTATCACAAATGTTTGTTCCTTGGTCATGGCTGTGTATGTATCTAAGTATCTATACGTATCTATCTATTATATTTATATCGTCGCCTGGTACCCCACAACACAAGCCTTAATTGAGCTTACCGTGGGACTAGGTCGATTTGTGTAAGATGTCCCAAGATATTTATTTATTTATTATATTATTATGTCTATGTTGGCAGGTTTAAATTAGAAAGACTAGTGCACCTACCATTCTTCGCTACAGTTGTCACAGGGTGTTTCGTAAGGATCGGCATTGGGAACAACAACGGAAATCCTGTATACAGGGTGAGTATATTATCAATATAAATTTATTATATACATTTTTATGCTACAATCAATGACATTAAATAATAAATGGACGCACAGAGCCAAACAAAAAAAAACAAGAAAAGTGGCACTAAAAGTCATTTCTATCATGTTTCAGTTGAAGCTAATGACGCTCACTTACAATAAACTATAATAAAAAAAACTCAAAGAATAAAAAACTTTGTGAAGTGAGCAATAAGTGTCAAATTTGCGAACAACACCGCAAAATAGTAGAAACTTTTTATGTTTAAGGAATAATGATGCTATACCGTAAGGTGACCAAATGTCAACTGTCAGAACTGAATAGCGGAGCAAAAGGACCGCAATATTTACTTCTGCAGCCCATTTTTTGGGGCCATTTTTTTGAGCTGTTTGGGGATCCACTTATATATTCTAAATCAATGGCTACAATGGTCATTTGTAAACATTGTTAGCCTCCGTCAGCCTCTGTAGCCTAGTTGGTAGGGACCCTGCGTACGAAGCTCTGAGCTAACGTCCGTTCCGGGTTCGAATCCCGGTGAGGGCATTATTTGTGTATTTATTTATCACAAATATTTGTTCCTTGGTCATGGCTGTCTATATAAGTATTTAAGTATCTATCTATTATATCGTCGCTTGGTACCCACATCACAGGCCTTAATTGAGCTTACCGTGGGACTAGGTCGATTTGTGTAAAGATCTCCAAAATAGTTTGTTAGTTAAATAGTTAGTAGGACTTAAAACGGGATATTTACCATGTATATTGCAATTATTTCGACATTTGTTACAAGGGCCAATCAACTTTTCGATGGACACTATTTTCTCCCGTAACGCAGATGACAATTTCATCAAGTTTGCTAGAAAAAATACTTATAAATTGTACATGCGTTAGGCCTCACACCCGTTCACATCGATATATTTAGGTTCCAACTGTTTTACAATGTAAATTATGTATATAGTATTAATTGACGTATATTTGTAAGTTCATGAAAAGTAACGCAGCAGACAGAAAATATCGTCGGCTTACAACCAAAACTCACTATAAAAAAAACTGTCACTACTCTTAGCAATCTCTTATGTCAGTATTGAATCTGAACTTAGATACGATCTCTATTTCAAGTAGGTATTTGTATATGTCGATCGAAAAGTTGATTGGCCCACAAATTGCCATCTTCACTGAGTAACTGTAGGTCCTTTTTTACAATGCGGATAATAGGGATGATGACTGTAGTTAAAATAAATTATTTAACATTATGCACGACATAATACACGAAGAAATTATTACTAAGATGTAGATTGCAGTATTTTTTGTACAGAACTTCTATTTAATAAATTGAAAAGAACTTAAAAGAGTAGGTCATTTGGCAGTACTCAAACGTGACGTCACTTTTGAGTATTTCATATAAAATTCCATAGTGGTGATCGTTTTGACAGTTCGAAAAAAGATGGTGATTTGACTTGCCAGTCATCATGCCTATTCCACAATGTCGTAACCGATGAGCTTATCATAGAAAAAATGCGAAAGACTGGTTGCCAGTATTTATAAATATCATCATATATTTTCCCTTACGATTGAATGTTAATTCTTAATAACTTCTCGCTTCATTATTATTAAATAATTATTAATCCAATGTTTATAATTTTATATCCCAGGTAGCAGAAATCATAGACGTATACGAGACAGCGAAGGTGTATAATTTAGGAAATACGAGAACAAATAAGGGACTGAAATTACGGCACGGAACACAAGACAGGGTGTTCCGATTGGAATTCGTCAGTAATCAGGTGATCCTTTACGATTATATACAGGGTGAAACATGAGTCGAATGATGCCGTGTGGTGACGGCAGTAAGAATACATTTGTCACCAACCTAAATCCTGCGGGTGTCGTAAAAGTCGACTAAGGGATTGAAGTGTCACTGACCATAATTTTATAAAAGATTGATGATGGGCAGCAGTGTCATCATAGTGGACACATTACTGCGATCGCCAATCCGCTTGCCCAGCGTGGCGATTATTGACATTTATGACGCTGCACATAATCAATCTTGTAGAATGGTCAGTGACACTTCAATGCCTTAGTCGACTCTTACGACACCCGCAGGAGTTGGGGTGGTGACAAATGTATTCTTACTGCCGTCACCACACGACACACCATTAGCCTTAGGAGGTTATAATTTGAACCTTAATCCCAAATTAAACTTTTTTTCAGGAATTCACAGACAGTGAGTTCCAGAAATGGTTCAAAGCAATAAAGGATGCAAACAAGAAACCACCCACCATGGATTTCGTTCGGAGCAAAATCAGCGAAGTTAAAGAAGCGCTTATGTATGAATTTAAGGTACAGATTCCATTTTATAATTCTTTTTTTTTATTCAGGCAATACACCCATTACATTGCTTTAAATATTTGTGTACCTATATCTATAAATTAAAACATGATATATAAAGGAGAATAAAAAAATAATAAGTAAAATAAACAAAAATAAAACAATTAAAAACTACTTAATATCCTTTGGGGTCATTCAATTATTACGTAAGCAGATTTTTTATAATTATTTACCCCCTCCCCCCCCTTGTCAGCAAAAGTAAGCAAAGCTCTTACCCCCCCTCCCGTGCTTACGTAAACATTTTTCTTCTGGTTTTTTATTAATTCATAAAAGCAGCAGTTATCATTTTAGAAATAAGAAAATAGGCTTAGGAAAGAACTTAAACGCAATTATATTTATTTAGTCAGACTTTAGTCGTCACATTACTATAAACAAAACATACTTTTTTTATTACGTATATTAATTCCAATTAACAGTCTTCAGTCCACGACGCTCGGTGTAGCGTACGGTGATTCCCTTGATTAAGCAGTTATTCCCCTTCTTAAACTTATTGATTATTTGTTGGAATCCCCGAAAATGTTAAAAATCCCGACGAACATTTTGAACGACGACCTTTTGTAATTTTCGGGGATTCCCTCAAAATAGTTTATGTAGGAGAATAACCGTCCGATAAGGGGAATCACCGTGCGCTATTTTTTTTGTCGAAATTTCTGTTTGTTTTCTTTGTTTGTATTCAACGTGTGGGTTGCCACATATGTATAAAATTTAATAACTACTGCTGACATAATCACCATCTCGACCCGCCCCTCCCCTTTGTCAGCAAAAGTAAGTAAAGTAGAGACCCCCCACCCCCCAACAGTGCTTACGTAATAATTGAATGACCCCTTTCTTCGATTACCGTGATAGTTATTCTTGAATTGAAACAATAAAAACTGACTATATTGCGTATATTAATTAATTACATCCCGACGTTTCGTACACTTTACAGGGTTCGTGGTCTTACGAGTGACTGAAAGTTTGATTACGAACTTAATATCTTCAACCTTAAGTACATTACAATACAATACTCTTTATTGCACACCAAAAAACAGTAAAATAACAGATATACACATACAGTGTGTGTGTGTAGATGTACATTTGTAGTTAAAATTATTGATGTTTATTAGTGTTAACCAGGGCCCGTAATTTTCATGCCGATGACATCAATTTGACGTCACGCTCCATTTGCGATGATCCGAAATAGTTTTATTGTTAAATATTAATCATTAGTCGTCAATGATTTTAATCATGTACAAATAATTTCAATAGTAGTGTATTAACACGTGAAATATGTAATATTTGCTTGATACGTGAAACATAAGTAAAACTATTTGATTTGTTTTTATACATATATTTTTAATGATATTGTTAACACATTTCAATAATTACGTAGGAAACAGAAATCTTCTTTAACGTAAAGCCCGTATCAAGTAGGTATTATTTATTTCACGTGTAAATACACTACTTTTGAAGTTAGTTATTTGTAGATGATTATAATTATTGACGACTAATGATTAATATTTAACAATAAAACTATTTCGGATCACCCTAAATGGAGCGTGACGTCAAATTGATGTCATCGGCATGAAAATTACGGGCCCTGATGTTAACGTAAAAATATATCTGCGAACGCGTTTCACGATATGTGTCAAAGACAAGTGCTATGGAAAGTCAGCCATATTTGCTTACATTTTTTTTAGATTCTACTGACAATTAGTATATATAAATTTTAATTATTACATGTCATACACCAAAGAAAAAATACCGAGTTTATCAAACCGTAGTTAGGATTTGAACCTACGTATTCAAGTTAAAATAATTTCCTGACAATAATATAATATAATAGCCTGATAGTAAGGAGCTTCCATAGTCTGGACGCTTGCAATAGCAGTGAAAACAGTCCCTGGATTCGGTGTCGACAAAACACCTTAGAAGTGTCTAATATGATTGATAAAAAAAATTGTTTACTTCGATTTTTATGTCAGCCTCCGTAGCCTAGTTGGTAGTGACCCTGCCTACGAAGCTGGAGGTTCCGGGTTCGAATCCGAGGGCATTCTTTGTGTATTTATTTATCACAAATGTTTGTTCCTTGGTCATGGCTGTCTATGTATTTAAGTATCTATATGTATCTATCTATTATATATATATCGTCGCCTGTTACCCACATCACAAGCCTTAATTGAGCTTACCGTGAGTCTAGGTCGATTTGTGTAAGATGTCCCGAGATATTTATTTATTATTATTTATTTATTTATGTCAAAAATTAATACATAAAATTCATTATTAGGAAATTACATAAAACCCAACTCATAAATATTTAATACAATTTTAATTCCATAAATCTCATACTTGTTGTTTTTCAGGAAGAGGACGTAGAAAAAATAGTACAAGAAAAGGAAAGATTCCGATCCCATCCCACGAATTATGCCATGAAGAAGACACAGCTGATGAAGGAAAGAGACGTCGCGCAATTAAGGTGAGACAGTTATACAATATCGTTAAAAAACTTGTATTATTGAGCAATTCTCTTTATTTTTGCCACTAAAATGAAATATGAAATATTAGGTAAATTTTATACTATTTCTACTCAGAATCACAAGCCGATTCCATTTCCGTCGAAAAAAAAAGTGTCCCATGATTTTTTTTCGTATTGTGTTACTATTTTCCATACACCTTCTATGGCGGTAACACAAGAGGATATTCGAAATATGTATGAAATTTTTGGGACATTTTTTTTTCGCCGGAAATGGAATCAGCTCGTGATTCTGAGCAGAAATAGTATAAAATTTACCCAATTTTTCATATTTCATTTTAGTGGCAAAACTAAAAAGAATTGCTCTATTAGATGGTTTAAACGGCAAAATATAAATCTTCTTTTCAATGATGACCAGACAAGTCAGGGAACAAAATTTAGCTATAGTAGGAAATTTCTGAGAATTAACTTTTGAATATTTTTCCTTAACAGAGGCGACGATGAAACAGTATTCGAATTGAACGCCAAAATACAAGAACTAGAAGAAAGAGCGAACCATCTCGACAAAACTAGAACGTCCTCCATACAGAGTATATCGTACATTAATAACAGAAATCGGAAAATGAACGTGGAATCCGCTGAGAAAGCTATCATGGAAGAGGTTAGTATTTTATAGAAATAGAAATATAAATATATTTATTGCAAGAACATAGTTATGTTACAGTCAGTGTGGTGTTACATTTAAGAAAGTCCTTATGTTCTACCCTATCATAGGCATGCAATATAAAGCTAGCATGCAGAAACAGTGCTATTAAAAATATACATAATTTATACGTATATCACAGTGATAAAATCTATGTTAAGGGAATTTTGAAATAAGTATGTTATGTAAGTATCATGTGAATTTTAGAATTATTGAATTATTTTGCATAGATTTGTGTTCTGAGAAGGAAACGAGGAATATACACAAGTTTTTCTTTAACAAATCAGGGGTATTATGACGTACTACGGTTCACTTTAGGTCGAGAAAAAGGGACAAGGCTATACGAGTTGTATATCACTGTCGCTTTCCCTGAACCTAAACTGAATCGCATTAGTATGTGTGTCATGGTAACCCTCCAGATATGTTTAGTTTAGTGGAATGAGTAGGCACTATTATACTCTGTTTGGTGTGGTGTTTAAAAAAAAAGTAAACAATCTTGCAGTATCTTTTTATTGAAAAATGCATATAAAAATCCAAACTAGGTACTTAATTAATCAAAAACAATGTAAATCACTGTATTTCCTTGTTATGTTATGTATATTTGCTAAAACTTATTTTCTACTCGTAGTTTACAATAAAAAGATACTGCAAGATTGTTTACCTTTTTTTAAACACCAAACCAAACAGAGTATTATCAAAAATATTGGATGTCATAAATATATAAGCATTTTTTCTTTGATATATGACAATCTGGGGTTGGAACCAGCTTTTTAGGAAAACCTCTAAATAGCCAAATATTTTAAAATGTTTTGTAATCATTATCTATTAATATACCGAAGAAAGAAAATATAACCGTTCAACGTCAGCCTCCGTAGCCTAGTTGGTAGTGACCCTGCCTACGAAGCTGGAGGTTCCGGGTTCGAATCCCGGCGAGGGCATTCTTTGTGTATTTATTTATCACAAATGTTTGTTCCTTGGTCATGGCTGTCTATGTATTTAAGTATCTATATGTATCTATCTATTATGTATATCGTCGCCTAGTACCCACATCACAAGCCTTAATTGAGCTTACCGTGGGACTAGGTCGATTTGTGTAAGATGTCCCAAGATATTTATTTATTTATTTTTATTTATTTTGTATGGAGTAAATACCGGTATCACTGCATTTTATTTTCTTCTGCATTGCATTCTTCAATTAACACATTCGTCATATTCTTATTTCGGATTATTATTTATTACTACATCAAAACGTAGTATATAATGTACCTACTTTCGTATGATAATTTTCACTAAGGAAATTGTTATGAAATCTATGTTTAGTGCAGAAATCACTCAAAAACTTGTTATCTCTTAGCAGTGAAACGCCAAAATAACGTATATAACGTAATATTAACTTAAACTTTATTGTCTGTGGTTTAGTATAATTTTCTTTGTATGTAGTTTTGTACTTATCGTTCTTATTTTGATGGAGGTAGATCTGTCAAATTTCCTCCATCGTCAGTCGCCCGCAGACCACGAACCCTGTAAAGTGTTCGAAACGTCGGGATGAAGTTACAGTTAGTTAATATACGCGAGTTTAACCGTTTTAGTAGATTTCATGTGTAATCCTCGCAGTAACCGAAGAAAATACTATATATCGACCGATAAAGTTTCACCTGCTGCAATTAACGTTTTATCCTTTAGGGTATATTTGTATCACCATTTTAAAATGCACTGTAAACTTAAATTACATTATACTGTTTATGCTACGTATAAAAAATACAATCTTAAATATACTTTAACAACTAAAGATTCAATAGAATTTAAAACCACGGTATGCTACCTAAAGTCTTTTATTATTATTACATTTAATATAATATCATGCACTTTGACATAGACTTCGAAAATTTTACACATAGCGGCTCCAAGGATTTTAGAACCACGATATGCTATGAAATTTCCTAAGCCTAATTATAATTATGTATTATTAACATTAATTAATTTCAGGTAAAAGCAATGAAAGGAAAGAAAACAGATGATCCTTTCACGAGGCGGCACACGAAACCTGTTATGAACTTCAAATCTCATCAAGGCGGCAGAGCGCAGGTAATATCCGTTTTATCGCACGTGTGCGGAAAGAGTTATTACGTACGCGTCAGTACTCTTTTGTGACCACAATAGTAATAGTACAGTCACGTCTTATAATATGTATACATTTCGGAACGTATGTCAAAGGCATAGGGATCAAAATCGTATACATATTATTAGAGCCGACCGCACATTGGGAGGTAAATACGGTATTACTAACGATAGTGTTAGAAGCCCGACGCCGTAGGCGGACTCGAGTTAGTATGCCTCTTACCGACCCAGATGCTTAGGTACAATGTTTTTAATCATCATCATCATCATCTCAGCCATAAGACGTCCACTGCTGAACATAAGCCTCCCCTTTTTAATCATAGTTGCGGACAAAAAAAAAATAAGTTATAAGACAAAAATATTTTTTTAGAAAAGTGTAGTTCCCTAGGGTGTTTCACTTTTTACTTCGTGAAAGGAATGTTTTGGAATTTTGTCTTCTTCGGACAAGCACATCACATCATCAACCTATGAAGTCCAACTGCTAGACATGGCCATTCCTACTATGCAGAGTTGAGTAAAAAGTATCCTGATTACTCCTATAAATAACATGTGTATGTGTACTTAGTAATCTAAATCACAAAGTACACATACACATGTAATTTACAGGAGTAGTTAGATTACTTTTTGCCTAACTTGTGATTTCGTGATTTAGATTACAAAGTACACATACAAAAGTAATTTATAGGAGTAATCAGAATACTTTTTACTCAACTCTGCATAATAGGAATGGCCATGTCCACACATACGTGTGCTTTGTAATTTAAATCATAAAGTACACATACAGATGTAATTTACACTAGTAATCAGATTACTTTTTGCCTAACGCTGCATAATACTCGTTCCAATTACTTTTGTATGTGTGCTTTGTAAATTAAATCATAAAGTACACATACAGATGTAATTTACACGAGTAATCAGATTACTTTTTGCCTAACGCTGTATAATACTCGTTCCAATTACTTTAGTATGTGTGCTTTGTAATCTAAATCACAAAGTACACATACATATGTAATTTACACTAGTAATCAGATTACTTTATGCCTAACGCTGCATAATACTCGTTCCAATTACTTTTGTATGTGTGCTTTGTAATCAAAATCATAAAGTACACATACAGATGTAATTTACAGGAGTAATCAGATTACTTTTTGCCTAACGCTGCATAATACTCGTTCCAATTACTTTTGTATGTGTGCTTTGTAATCTAAATCATAAAGTACACATACAGATGTAATTTACACGAGTAATCAGATTACTTTTTGCCTAACGCTGCATAATACTCGTTCCAATTACTTTTGTATGTGTGCTTTGTAATTTAAATCACAATGTACACATACAAATGCAATTTACAGGAGTATTTAGATAACTTTTGGTCCAACTCTGCTATATGTGTGCTTTGTAATTTAAATCACAATGTACACAACTATACATAC
>JALPQI010018753.1:0-16093 GCA_025490895.1 Thaumatotibia leucotreta
TTTTTTTGTTTCCGACCTATGTTATTTGTTATTTAGCAAAAAAATCATTCTCACATTGAATTCTTTCGATTGGTATGACAAAGCTACAGGATATTTTTTTCTCGTGTAGCGGGTTCGATTCCCGGGTTAACCATGAAATTATTTAAATGCAATTCAAAATGTTTTTTAAATCGAAATAATGTCTTCTTTCAGTAAAATGTTCATTTACAATAATTAAGGTATTTTTTCTCCGATGTCGCGATTTGTTTTCCATGCAATTTTTCAAAAAAAAAACAAAAAGTTTTAAAACAAGTTGGTACTTACTTGTTTTTTAAATCGAAATAATGTCTTCTTAATTATTGTTTTCTTTAAGTAAGATGTTCATTTCCAATAGTTAAGGTATTTTTTTTCCGAAGTCGCGATATTTTTTTTCCATACATTTTTTTTTCAAATAAAATCAAAAAAATTTGAATGCAATTTTACTAAGTCTTAAAAATAAAATAAAGTCTTCTTTCAGCAAAATACGCTATCTATGATATTTAAGGTACTTTCCCTCCATGTGGCATCGCCGTGGGACGCCCTGTATACACGATGATTCTTAATCCGTGATCAGGAACCATTTTTTCTAACTCAGTAATTGATGGGGATTACGTTAAAGTACTAATTACGTGAAAACAAATTTATGAATTTTTTAATCATGTTTTAATTTTGAATTAAATTTTATCCTAAAATCCTTGTCACTGTACTACTACCATATCGGATTTAATGAGGTTGTATTGTAATCTCTTTAGAAAGTTATTAGCAATTGTCAATTTATGAGTAAACCTTGCCATGACATTGTCAATCACTTTTGTCATACTCATAATAAACAAAGGCATAGTCACGGATATTGAATGAGAAAATTATAATTATTCACCAAAAATCATGCCTTCACCACGTCCGTACTCAAACATACAGCGTTACGATACTGTACGTTTGTCAATACAAACGAATAGCACAAGGCGAACCCAATAGTTATTTCACGGACTTCATCCAAACATTCCGATCCCCGGACACAATTTTATAAATCGCATGCACCAAAAATCTTCGCGACTTCGGACAGTTTACAGTGCCACAACATGCTCGAGCACCCGGACGACCTCGTCATCATCCTGACGATCTGGATCAACAAATCTTAAGATTCTTTGCTGAAGAAGATTTCGAGTGAATCAATCCAATCACAGGAACAATCAACCGGATCTGTGTCAAGAACAACACGGTGGACATTTGGAACACTTGTTAAATTATGTTTAAAATAATGTTTTTTATTTTAGTTGGTCAGGTATGCAGTTTTATTGTTTTTATTTAATTATAAAATTGTACTGTATGAAAACAAATTGCTTTATTTGCTCAAGATTTTACCAAGTTTAGGTAATGCACGTTAACATAATCTCCTATCAATTATGTTCGTCGTTATCAGTGTTGCACTGATAAGATAATGAGTAGATAGAAGTCTTTATTGACATAAGATCCGTCAAATTCCCGTTTCCCGCCATACTGATGACACTGTGACGTATCGTAGTTAAACTTTATACTGTAGGATGACCATGTATTAAGTGGTAATTTGTGTTAATTAGGTTTTCACTTTTAATTAATTAAACAGTGAAGAAATAACTTGAGACCTCGCCGAATAAGTTTAATTTTGGCTAAATTTTAATGTTTTTCTACTCCTGATCACGGATTAAGAATCATCGTGTATATATAATTGCATATTTTAGCCTTGTATTTTTTTTAATTTAATACATTCTTTAATGCATGTTATTTGGATAAGAATATTATACTGGTTTGAAAAATAAATTCCCGCTAAGTTTCTTACTGGTTCTCCTCAGGGCAGTTCTTTCTTTGGTGTAGGGTTAGAACCGGTAGTAGTTTTTTTTTCCTTGTTATTGTGTCAGACGATTCAAAAATGCTTATTAATAGGCTTACTTTAATAAATAATAGTTTGACTTTTACTTAAAGTTCAATCGTTGCTCAACACGTTCATTTAGCGGATTAAACCTACATTTTTATTAATTACTAGACACTAACCCAATAATCTATTCTTACTATATCAAAAGCAATACAATGATCGATAATGAGTAAAACTTGTAAAAGGACAGCGAACATAGCGGTGTATTTTAGAACACTTTTGGATCTCGAACATAATAATCACAAAAATAATTCACAACTGCACTGAATGTTATGTAGAAATACTATAACAATTTATAGTAATCTTGATAACAAGCGCTGCGTGATCATGTACCATCTGGTAACATTTATTTTAATTGAAAAGAAGCAATAAACTCCGATTCGTTGCAATAGTAAAGCCAATGTCGTTCAGACGTAAAATGAAGCATATTTACTAGTACGACTTCGGTAAATATAGGTGCCTATAACGCTACGTATAAATATTTAAATCAAAATTACATTTAATTTTTAAATACTTGCATTTGGTGAGCGTTTCAGAATAGCATAGTTAGAATCAGAGTTGGGCAAAAAGTAATATGATTTTGATTACTCCTTTCGATTACTAAATACAAAAATTTCTTTCGGGTAATAAATATTACAAAGTACACATACAAAAGTAATCGAAAGGAGTAATCATATTACTTTTTGCCCAACTCTGAATACCAACAGTCAACGAATGAGGCCGAGCTCCTGGTCCCGCTATCCGCCACTAGGTGGCGCTAGTGGTATCTGTTTGTACAGCTCTAATATAGGGTCTCAGAGATTTCCCTACGATATGAATAGGTATTTTTATTTAAGGAAGAAAGGTTATGATGTATTCAGACTATTTGGAAAGGATATATGATAGGTACCATTGTATTGATATTTGACATAATTAATACGGTGTTTTAATTATTAAAGATTTTTATTTAACTTAACTTAATTTACACACTTATCCCCTTATTCATAAACGTCTGCTAACTTAACAAGTCGCTAAGTATTGTTTGTCCCTTTTGCTCTCATGGACACATTGTTAGGACCGAAAGAGACAAAAATTTATTAGCGGCTTGTTAAGTTAGCAGACGTTTATGAATAAGGGGGTTAGAGTATTAGTAGTAGTATCAAGCCGCCCCGTCAGTTAAGGAATGCTTAGTGTGTGCGCCCGAAAATAATCGACTCGTAGGCAACCACGCCCTAGCTGCCTATTGCGAGCCCCGCAGTAGGACATTTTCCCGGCACTCGTGTATCGCCACTTTAAGCAGCCACTGATCAAAGTGCTTAGCCAAGTTGCCAATCGTTAACGCTTAATCGTCAATCGTAAACGAAAAGCAGCTGTCAACTGTCTTTGTCGCTCTAATATGAAAGAGTGCCAGAAAGGGAAAACTACGATACGCTACTAAGCGTTAGCGATTGGCGACTTGGCTAAGCATTCTGGTCCCGCTACCCGCCACTAGGTGGCGCTAGGGATATCTGTTTGTGCAGCTCTAGTATAGGGTCTAAGAGATTGTCCTACGATATGAATAGGTATTTTTATTTAAGGAAGAAAGGTATTCAGACTATTTGGAAAGGAGATACGATAGGTACCTAGGTATAGTATCGATGTTTGACATAATTAATACGGTGTTTTAATTAATTAAAGATTTTTATTTAACTTAACTTAATTTACACACTTAGAGCATTAGAAGTAGTATCAAGCCGCCCCGTCAGTTTAGGAATGCTTAGTGTGTGCGCCCGAAAATACTCGACTCGTAGGCAACCACGCCCTAGCTGTCTATTCCGAGCCCCGCAATAGGACATTTTCCCAGCACCCGTGTATCGCCGCTCTAAGCAGCCACAGAGCAGGCCTGCTCTGAGTACCGCAACGGACAGCACTCGTGACGTCACTCAGCGGCCCTCAGCCAGATTTTCGGCGCACACATTCGCGAGAAAGCCTTCGTGTGAGCCCCGCGGTGCCACAGCGAGTCTCCTCGGACGGTAGGACTGCAGGAAGGGTCACTCGAATGTGGCCCGCAGCGCGGCCAAGTGCGCGGCGCGGTCCTCCGCGAGCGAGCCGCCGAGCCCGAGCCCGAGCGCGAGCCCGAGCCGGCCCAGCAGCGCCGCGCCGAGCGCGCGCCGCGAGCGAGCCTCCTCCGAGTACCGCGCCGCTCCCTCTTCGCCGTCCACCCTCCACTCCACCTCCAGCTCGTCTGCAACATGCACAAATTCTAGTTACGACTCGAAATAAAATCAATAGCCGGGTACACACAGGCCGAGCCGCCTTGCGCGGATATTGCCACGCGGGGCAGCTCGTGTTTTTGCCTCGGGTGAGGCATGTCCACGCTCACCGAGTTGCCTCGCGCGGCAATTTCCTGATGGCGCTACGCATTCAGCAGAACAAATTTTAATTAAAATGCATATCTCGTTCCGCCTTAATGTAGCCGCAGCGTTACTAATCGGTTAAAAATGTTATCTAATATTCAAACTACTTTCATTTTTACAATGTCTTGATGGAATAGCCTGTCGATTAACTAATGAAAAAGTGTAATTAAAAAAAAAAGTGATCAGTTCGTCACATGTAGGTCCCTTGCGTGTTGCACCAAATCCCCTGTCAGCGTTAATTCGTTCGCAAAAATGTACAGTATGAAAAATGTCTATTCTGCTTGGTGATGTTGATAGGCCTATCAAAAATGTGGGTGCAACCCGCTCTTAAGCCCTGGCCACGACATTGGTCTAAGGCGACCAGCGGCGAGCGAATCCATGAGTTGGAGCGGGATGCCGATATGGGTACGAGAGGGAGCACCATACGTTTTCCGCTAAGCCGGTCGCCTTAGACCGATGTCGTGGCCGCGGCTTTAGTAAGGAATCTGTTCCTACCACAGAACTCTGGCCAGACGAGCACCGGCAGCGTGCGGCAGGTCTGTATGTAGAACTGTCCGCGGTGCCGCGCGGGGCGGCCGTGCGCCGGCGCGCCTCCCCCCGCGCCGCCGCCGCCCCGCTCCCGCCCCGCCGCCGCCGCGTACTCGTCGCTCGCGCGCACGTGCGCCGCGCCGGCGCAGCGCGCGCCGCACGCGAACGACAGCGAGTAGCGCCACGCCGTGTAGTTGCTCCACTGCGACTCCAGCTTCCACGACGAGCTGCTGGACACACGTCATATCGATACTTTCATATTTGGTTGACGAATTGTAACCGGCGAGTCTGTAACCTATGTACAGTCCACCAAGTAAACTATTTACCTCACTTATCTTCATACAATTTGCATGCAGAACTGTAATGCTAATAACCTGGTTGGCCGTACCTATTTTAGGTAACTAGTATAAACCATGAACTCCCAATTTAATATAATTCATTAATTAAAAAACACAACGTTTTAAATGCTGGTCATTCATAAAGTTTTGCTCATTAATAGACAAAACCGTTGCACCCTAAAAACTTAACTGCTGCTTTTTTAAATCGCTACTACAAGCAGCGGCGCCGGCGCCAGCACGCGACACTCACATGTGCGGGTACAGCCGCCGCAGACTGTTGAAGTCGGCGAGTGTCCCGGCGAGCTCGTGCGGCGGCGCGCGCAGCACGGCGGCCCGCGAGCTGCGCGCCGGCACGCGCAGCGCCAGCAGCGCCGCCAGCGCCAGCAGCACCGCCGAGCGAGCGCGCCAACTTGCGCGTCGCCACCACATCCAACAACGAGACTGCTCAAACAAGATAGCCAGTTTCACACAAAATAAATTGCTAATCTGGGTCACGTATTATAATAGTAGATTACATGCCAAGGCTTTCCCATTTAACGGCCGAGGTGTGTATATTATTTTTCTGCTCAATGGAGCCGGCAAACGGCAACTTAGTTTAGCGCAACGGCCGGCAAAGTGCTGTTTGCCGCCCGGAGGGCAGAAAAGTTACATTTTACAATTTCGCTGTTTGCCGGCTCTAACGCACGCACGCATTGGCGTGAAAGAGACGAAAACAGCAAACTTTTACGTTATAAAACGCGACCCTGGTCAAAGGGCTATATTGTGGTCCCTTACATAAGTATCGTCTGCCGTCGTTTCTGTCGTGGTACATCAGTAACGAAATTAGAATGTAATCACGAAAGTGACGCGTGGGACGATAAACAAAATAACATAGGATCATCACAAGCAAGTTACAAGCCTATAAACAGGAGCGTATTAGTTCTCAAAAGTTTGTAATTTGTAATGCAAGCGGAAGTCCTTGGACGATGTTTTTATTGATTTCCTTTAAATTAAAGGGAAGCTCATTTAGGTCAAAAATAATCAATTTATCTAAAAAACTAGTCTTAACTCTTACTGTTCTTGAGTTATAAAAAAAAAAGATTAATGACTGAACGTGAACAAGTGTATTGCAACCTTTATTACCGTAAAAAGGGGTAAATAGGAATGACGGGGTAAATAGGAATGTAGAAACTAGTCTGTTAGCCCAGGACAAACAGTCCAGTTTAGAATAACACATATGAAAAAATCTGTTGTCCTACTACCTGGTGGCCCAGCATGACCAAACTCCTACGAGAGGAAAAACTGCCCGACCCGACAGCCCAGTATGCTTCGCCAAGTTGCCAATCGCTAACGCTTAGTAGCGTATCGTACTTTTCCCTCTCTGTCACTCCTTCATATTAGTGCGACAATAACAGTGAGCTGCCTTTCGTTTACGATTGACGATTAAGCGTTAACAATTGGGAACTTGTCTAAGCACCCAGGACAGAGCGTCCTGGCGCTACAGAATTAGTAGAGCCGACCCTACATGAAATGGGAAGAGGCAAAGAACAAGAAGAAGATGTGCCGTCAGTCATCTGAGATCTTATTCTTAAAAGGTTCTCTCACACTTGCCATTTATTTTATTATGTATGAAAACAAATGAAAAAAAAACGAAATTAACAAGCGCCGATGTACCAGGCAACGTGTCCAATTTAACGGAAATGAAAAAAAAACACCCTGTATAAATGTAACCTGTTAAAAAGAGGCTTTCGCTTGTATTGCAAGCTTTTGAGAAACGGGCCCCAGCTCACATGACACATGAACATGACATCTACATACCTAGTATACCTACCACTTGTACAACAGCAGTAATACACAGCAGATACTTAGGGTGAAGACACATTTATCAGCCTACGCATTTTTTCTATGGAAAATTACAGTTTAGTATGGAGCCGCGTCCAGCTTTCCGCACGCGTACGTATGCTTGCTTACACGTTTCATATTAAACGGCCAATTTTATTAGACAAAATGCGAACGCATGCTGATATATGTGTTTTCACCCTTAGCCTGCTATGTTAACAGTAATAAAATAAATGAACATTTAGGGAAAATCTTAAACAGGTCAACAGTTTTTGTCCCATCGGCATCGAAAGAGTCAATAACTCCGAGTGGGAAGACATTGCATAAAATGTTGAGATATTTCACTAAGCATTCAGAAAACAATGTGGCATTTTATTTAGGTCAGGATTTTAGGAACGAATCAATAATTGATAACAAAACTACAATTTTACGATAATTGTAGCTCATATTTTCAAAGTATACAATCTTACACAAATCTACTTAGTCCCACAGTAATCCCAATAAGGTTATTTTGAGTGTTTACGACTTAATTTATAATGCAACTGACAGATTGTGATACCTACACTGCTAAAGTAGAAACATTATAATTTTTATGATTACTTCTCTGTAGATAGGAGCTGAACGGCCTAGTTAGATTATTTATTAAAATAATAAAAACTTACATGGAACTTTAACATGTGAGCTACTCCTAGCACAGCACAGCACACGCCGACACGGTCACACTACGACTACGGCGGCACGGGTGCTGGCGGCGGCGCGGTCCGGAAACTTCACCAGATAACAGCTTCCGCCGTGTCGCTGTCGTCTCGCTAATACTAACAACTATCCTACCATAGATATATTGATACAATACGCTCTTTTAATGATTTTCGTCGTACGCTTTAGACCGCGAATTAGTGTTGCTCCTTAATGAAGGATGCACGAGACACGCGAGGCGGCAAGTGAACTGAACTTTGGGGTCTATTTATAGACGCGCCGGCGTCGTGTAAACAAGCTCCTGAAACTAACTCGCCGTAATTACTTTCTTGCTTTCATGTCGATTAATTTCTCTGAGCTTGCTCGATATTATCATTAAGAAGATATTGAATAAGATATTCGTTAGTCGAATTGTAGTTGGTCGTATTATATTAGCCTAATTCTATACCTAGCCCTAATATTATTCATGTTTTTGTTTCATATTTTTCAGACCCACGGAAAAAAAGTTGGAATAGGTTTCATTAATTGCGGAGCTTTTGCCTCTCAAAAATATTTGGTTAAAGAAAGAACTCTATGTTAAATCTTTTTTTTATGAAACCTTTTGAGTGATACCACGCTGTAGGATTTCAGTAGTCTTTTTTTTTATTTTGCCATTTGAATAGTCGGCGTGACTAAAATGTAAATCCCTACACTAAGCAACAAATTACACGTAAACAACTATCAACTTTGTATTGTCAAATGACGATGAATTTTGGACTTTATATCAAGTCATAGGCGGTAAAAAAAAAAAAAATTAATGTAGATGGTAATTTTAAACACGCAAGGATTGGTATTAAGAAAAAGCTAATTTGTTTTCTTACTTAATTTAATTCATGTATTAAAATTTTTGACACAGTTTGTCCATGCACGTCTTAAGAAATACCTACCCTTATACAAAATTCAGTTCAAATTCATTAGAATTATTAGTCATCGAAATCATAATATTAGTTTAATTAATCAATTTAAGTATCTGTAATTTAAAATCAATTCACACGAAACACACATCCGAGACATTTTGTTCGCGATTAACATTTTGTTCAACCGATTAGCCTAGTTCGAGTACTTCGATACCTTCACCACACCAAAGTCTCTATACCGTTTGTCAGTAGTCAATCACTCCCGGTCACATAGCGGTCCGACTCATTCTTCAAGGCTTGGGGACTGACCGTCTCGCACAAATCTAGTAAGTACACTAGGGCTGGAATCGAATAGCACTTCACAACCGTCCTCTTCGAGCACTAAAACTAGGTCACGATAATAGCGTTCCTTCGGGTCCGGCTACCGACGCCGCTTGCGGCCCTTGCGGTACCCCTTGCCGTACCAGCCGCCCTCGCCGCCGGCGTCGGGGCTGGGCTCCCGGTCGGGGCAGCAGGTGCACAGGTACCGGCGGCCTCGCACGCGGCGCCACACGCGGCCGGCGGCGGCCGG
This sequence comes from Thaumatotibia leucotreta, assembly GCA_025490895.1. Lineage (NCBI taxonomy): Eukaryota > Metazoa > Arthropoda > Insecta > Lepidoptera > Tortricidae > Thaumatotibia > Thaumatotibia leucotreta. Next base: position 9,150 of record JALPQI010018753.1, read on the forward strand.
GTCCCGCGCCGGGTACCACAGGCAGCGCCGCGAGCCGCGGTGGCGTGCACACCAGGCGCAGGCTGGCGCTGGAGTGGCAACCGCGGCCGCGGCGGCGCCCAGGATGGTGTGCAGGCCCGGGTAGAGCTGCGCGCGGCACAGCAGCACGGCGCGCGCGATGATGGCGGCGGCGGCGCGCTCGGCGTCGGCGTCGGCGCGGGGCCACGCGAGGCCGCCGCCCTCGTCCTCCTCCTCCTTGGGCTCGGGCGCGTGCGCCGCGTGCAGTAGGATGCGCGCCGCGCCGTGCGCCAGCGTCACCTGCGATCAATCATATTGATAATACACTCATGCAAACCGAATTATCAATTAAAATATGTGACTGATTAAAAAATATACACCGAGTTTTTATTAATTTCCGTTAAATAGGACAGGTTATTTGGGACATTAATAGAAGTTGCCTAGTGTATCGGCTTTTGTTTAATTCATTAAAAAATTTTTTTTTCGCTTTCATACATAATAATTGAAATAGCAAGTGTGAGATAACCTTAAGAATAAGATCTCAGGTGACTGACGGCACATGTCAAAATAAGTTTCATTAGGATGTAATAAAGGTTGCAATACACTTGTTCAGTCATTAAACTATAGAAGCCGGAACTAAAGGGGTTGCCAGCCGAAGACATAGACTCAGACTTTTCTCAAACAGGTAATGAAATAAACAAAAACATCAAAGTTTATTTATGCCACAAATTTATGTGGAATGGAATTAAAATGAGCACTTTCCCAATCTAGGCCTTAAAGATTTGTATAAAATTTCATTAACAACCTTTGTTCTAGTCGCACCTGAAACGTCATACTTCGCAGCCTATTATAAGGAAGATAACAACAATATTTCATTGCATGTTTGAGAAAAATAATAATACACTCGTGCACACTGACTCATACACATAAAACACATAAAAAAATATAGTCTTGAAATGACAGCAACACAGAAAATTTAATTTTAGTGCCGCTTATTACTATAACAAGTCGGTTTGCCAAACGTATAGTTAACGAATTTTTAATTAAAGAATATAGGTATGTGCCTTTGCCTCGAGAGGGCATATCTACACTGACCGAGCTGTCTCGTGCGACTGTTTTTTCCCGAGGCAACTGATAAATTTTTCTTGAAACAACTGATTTAATGTGGATCCTCATAATAATGTAAATTTTCTGTAAATATCTTGTACACATTTATAGACAATTTTCTATCCGTATCTTAAAAAAAACACTGTTAGACAACATTACAGTAAAAAAACCACAAGAACCATGCTCCACTTGAAATTTCTTAGTTAAATTCGCTCGCATAAAAAGATACTATGAAAAAATTAAGATCTTTAAAAAAAATTTTTTGAAGAAGTTTTTGATTATTTCGAGAACATAATTACATCAAAAGCTTAAATCATGGTGTCGAAGAGAAACAATAACATAGCTTTGCTCACCTCAAAAGATTTGATATCCTCATCCTTCAGCACATCACAGAAGCCATTCTCCAATTTCGGCTTCTTCTCATCGGGCGGCGACTCGGGCCGCTCCGGGGGGCGGAGCCTCCCCATCGGGTACTCCGGGGGACCCGGGCCCTCGCCGTTCAGTCGCCGAGGGATCTGCAGCCGCGGGCCGTTCGATCGGGGACCCGGGCCGTTGAGGCGGGGCAGCGAGTACTGCGGCCCCCCTGGGGCCTGGGGGCCGCGGAGGCGCTCCTGAAGGCGGCGCAGCGGCAGCGCGTCGTCCGAATCGCTCGCGGACGAAGAGTCGCTGTCGGAGAGGTCGTCGCTCCCGGCGGGCGGTGGCAGCAGCGGACGCGAGCAGGTGTGGCGCTCGGCGGGCGCTAGGGGGGTGGCGTGAGCTAGAAGAGGGTCGCGGCGGGGGCGATAGCGCGGCACCCGCAGGCGCAAGCGGCGCGCCAGCTCGCGCATGACGGCGTCGCAGCGCGCGTTGATCTTGAGCTTGGCGGCGGCGTCCTTGGGCGTCCACTGCAGGTTGACGATGTAGAGCGCCGGCCGCAGCCGCGGCGGCCGCGCCATGCACCACAGTCGCGGGTAGCGCCGCAGCACCTGCCGCCGACACCATAACATAACGTGAGCCCGATCGCCATTCGAGTGTTTCGATACTAGTTTTCTTTTTTCTAATACCTATACTTTGGTAAAAATCAATTATGACTCTAATTTTAATGAAAATTGTTAAAGGAAATTATTCAAACAGTAAAATATATATTTTTATACTAATTAACTTCGAGGCTAATATAAAAAGATGAAATCAGAAAACATAACAAAAAAAATACATGTAGCGACAAAAGCATTTGCATCTGCCTGCCTCGAGCGAGGCGGGTCTATACCGACCGAACCGTCTCGCACGGCAGTTTCCGCAGGGGCTCATTCAGTGTGGGTCAGCATAATTTAATGAGGGTTTTTGATACTTTTTCTGCTACTATGGTGAGATGGCAGCACTGAGCGGGGGTTTTGACGAATTATCAAAATAAATACGCGCATTTAATTTTCTATATATTTATAGGTTTATTAATTCTGAAAACCATTACTTTAGGACTATTGTTTTCTAAAATAAATAAAAAAAATTGTTCCAAGTCAATACCCATGAAATTAATAAAGTTAAAGTAATTATTTTTAATACCAGTGACTTTGCGCGCCTGTTTTATAGCTCCGTCTTCAGTTCGACGACCGTGTATTAGTCGTAATCCATTACAAAATCAATTCTCTTCCAAATAAAATAGAATTTCAATATTTTAGGCCCAGGTGCCTATGAATAGTATGAATCTGACAGCTGTCGAGACCAGGTGCGTACGAAGCGCCGCCTGGTGGCAGAAAATTTATCAAAAACCCTCATCGGTAAAGTTTCAGCCAGGTTCTATGACAGTGAGCACCTGTACCTTGAGACTGGAGCCGAGACACAGGATGACGTCAGCGGCGGCGGCGTGCCTTAACGCGCCGGCCCAGTTGAGCGGCCAGGCGGCGCGCGCGCGCTCCCCGAAGTGCACGATCGTGTCCCGCAGCGGCCGCCCGCAGCGCGGCAGCGGGCACAGGCGCCGCGTGCCGTGCGAGTAGCGCCGCGTGCGCTGCGAACACAGGGGCGTTCACCCGGTCACGGTCAGGGTCGCGTTTTATAAAGTTACAATTTACAATTTCGCTGTTTGCCTCTCTAACGCACGCACACATATTGGCTAGAAAGAGAGGCAAACAGCGAAATTGTAAATTGTAACTTTATAAAACGCGACCAAGGGCGCGTAAAGCGGGCCACAGACGATCAGTTTTAACTGTTCAGTTAAAAATAATCTAATGAAATTTTGATTACATCAGTTCAACTGCACAGTTTAAAGATTTACCTACACACGTAAGTTTTAACTGAACAGTTTGACTGAACAGTTATAACTGATCGTCTGTGGCCCGCTTAACCAACATGCGAGTTGCTAACGCTCAAAATGAAAGAACAATCGGCAATCGTCAAATAAAAGTGACAGGAAAGAAAAAACTACGATACGCTACTGAGCTTATCTGTCAACTTGGCTATGCATTAATTAAAAAAGGGATTATTGCGCCCGTTACATTTCATAAATTTAAATAGATAACAATAATTTGCCTTGCAAGAAAAATATCGCATGAGGCAGCTTGGTCTGTGTAGACATGCTCGTAGCGTTGGATCTTTGCCTTAGGCGAGGCATGACTACACTGGCCGAACTGCCTCTCGCAGCAATTTCTCTACGATCGTCATTCGTTGTCATCGCTTATTCAGTGTGGCCCTTCTAATAAATCACACTACATCACATAAATGTCAGAATACTCGAAATAAATTAAAAGAACAAGCCCAACAAGGTTAATACGAACAAGAACTTAGATTCGAGACATGTTGGAACTGCAGAAGGTCACTCAGAGTTATTTGGTAATAGATTTGTCTATTTATAACCATACAGTAAAGGAAACAGCTTTCCACAATTATTACGACAGAACTGCAATCCAAATATTTCAGTGTGTAATAAAGGTTGCGCCACACCACACACCTGCGTGGTGTCGAAGGCGCGCAGCAGCACGGCGCGACAGCGCGGCGCGGCGCAGCGCTCTGCGAACATGTCGCCGTGCAGCTCGGCCAGCGCGCGCCGCGGCAGCCCCGAGCGCACGTGCAGCCCGTCGCAGTTCTGCGACACCACGAACTTGGCCAGCCCGCGCGCCACCAGCGCCGCCACCGCCATGTGCGTGAACGTGGGCTGCGCGCGCGACACCTCCACGCGGCTGTGGACGAATGTCGCATCATCTGATAATGTCTCTGGATCTAATCGGCTTTTCATGAGCGTCAATACAGTACACCTAAAACAACTCTGTTTCTTGTTTTGTTTGATTTATTGTCACTCATATTTTGTTCACACAGCACGAACCGCCTCACACACACCTCGGACAGTGGTGAAAAAATGTATGAATCAAAAGCGTTGGTCACACAGTGTAAGCTCGTGTAGGCTTGTGTGAGTGAGATAAGACATGCTAGAGTAATACAAGCCAGGGCATGGGACAGCACGTTCGTTTGCGTCGAGCGGAACACGTCCACACTGGCCGAGTAACCTCGCGCGGCAATTTCTTCGCGAGGCTGCTCATTCAGTCTGGACCCAGCTATTATCGCCTGTTCTTACGCTGATTATTTTCCTGGCGTGGTTAATAATATTATAAAAATAAGTTTATATTGTCTCAATTATAAAAACAAAATTTTGTTAATAGAGGCAAACCAATTGACATTTTAAAAAAACAGCAGTGACATTTTACTAAATCTTTGTTAAGGGATCTCTTTTTGGGGAATGGTAGTCATAGTCAAGCAAGTGGTTTATGTAATGATGGTCACGTTTTATCCATCGTGCAAAGCATCAGTTTCACACTTGCAAACTTGCACTTGTTAGAAAGTGACGGCAACGACGACAAACGATCAGACTCGACAGTCTCGGCACCATCATAATCATAAGCCTACAAGGTAGTAGACAATGTGGTGACTGACCCGATGTCCTCCCCGCGCTGCAGCCTTGTCCAGACGCCGCGCGGGCCGCGGTAGTCGGGGATGTCGGCCGCCGTGCTGATGCCGGCGCCCGTGTACACCTGCACGACAACATTTACACTCTTCTCTATACCATTTGTCAGTTCAAAGTAAAAAAAAGTAAACAAATATGGCTGACTTTCCATAGCATTTGACATCTTTAGATTTACGTTAATACTAATAAATATCAATAATTTTAACATAAAAAGTATGTGAATTTTGGTTTTATCACCAACTTCAAACCTTAAACCTGAAGGTTTAAAGTTGGTGATGAAACCAAAATTGTGTTCTGAAATCGGTTTGTTTTTTTTACTTTGAACTAACAAATGGTATAATTATATAAACACATCTCAGAATGTATGTCCAAGGCAAGAAAGTTAGATTCGTTAGCAGTTTTGGAGCTAACCATACATTTGGTATCCTGAACAAAAATGACAATTGACTATGAGTCTTACTTGTTGAAAATAGTACACATGTTTCAAGTGCCGCATGTGGTAAATATTATAACAAAAATAAATACAATAAAATAAAAATAAACATATGCTAGATTGGGAATCCTTAACACGTTCGACGCCGGTGACACGCATATGTGACCGAAAAAACTGTACTCCTATGCCAGTGTCACACATACGTGATCAAAGTAATCTTATTCTTATGCCACTAGCATCGATCAAGTTCTCACTCCTATGCCAGTGGCATAAAAATACGAACGTTTTCGACACAGTGCTGTGTCGCCGGTATAGGAGTAGAATCTTTTAGGTCACACATGCGTGTCAGGCATAAGATTTCTATCATATAACTTCAATCGGCATAGTATTAGCACTTAGTGAAACAGTACCGGAGGCGAACGTGTTAAAACATATACTAGAAATAAACTTTCCCAATTGCATAGAATAAGATTAGGATAAACTGGGCTTATTTGAGATTGCTGTTAATTACTTTAGTTTGGAACACTACAAATTCTCAAACAATAATTAACAGTACTTGTTCATACTTATTTATTTATAACCTTTCATTTCAGAATAAAATGTCTTAACAGTAAATGGTTCTTTCAATTGTTTAATTCTGTGTGCCTTACGATAAACACCGGTACTAGGGTGTCTCATATTTTACAAGTTTTAGAAATTAATAACGCGTACCCCCTAAATTGGTTTATTTTACCTCAAAAGGCACTGAAAAAAAAATTCAGTTAATTTCTGTAACTGCAACCCATGCCGACTTTCATGCCATTTTCCTATACAATGTATGAAAATGACCAACATTTTTTTTTGTTTTTTTATTTTTTTCTATGCTTTAAATTATACTACTGTCTTATAAACATTTTATCATAAAATTAATTTGATGAGAACAGAAAAACAATACATTATTATCAACTTACTGTCTGACAATTTTTTTTCATAGTAATTTGTATGTAAATTTCAAATGAAAGTTGGCACAGGTTCCTGTTACAGGAATGAGCAGAATTTTTTTTTCAGTGTTTTGGGTTTAAAAAAGCAGATTTAGGGGGGTAATGCATTATTGATTTCTAAAATTCGTAAAATATGGGGACACCCTAACCAGTACCCTCCATTCTTCTGAGTTTCTGGTTGTTCTGGGTCAGGTTCTGCCAGCCATCTTAACAATTTCGTTAATTCACATTTTAAATTGACCTGCCTCGTCTCCTTTTTTCAATTATTTAAACAAGTTTAGTTGCCTGCAATAACTTCATGTGGAAATGGTAATAATCAATCAATTTGGTTAATACAAACATATTATTATATTAGAAAACAAATGGAACAAACACATATTTCTTGGTTTACCTAGGTATCAAACCAAGTTGTTACCAAAACATCGCAAACATGAACAATAATTGTTGTTGACTGTGTGTTTTGTTGACTTTAGCAATTACTATTGTAGGTTAGAAAAAA
>JALPQI010018754.1:0-29504 GCA_025490895.1 Thaumatotibia leucotreta
TATTCAAGTAAAGTTCCTTGTCTGTATTTAAAAAACATAGCGTACCTGACTGGCGACCAACCTTTGTCCGCATATGTGTCGCAGAACATCTTCCTCCATGTTGACCATTCAGATTCCACTGTATGTTTTATTACCATTGAGCTATACCAATCCAGGCACGAATCCTCCAAAAACAGCCGCAATGCCTCAATCCTCTGAGTATCCTCTGCTATCCCGACACGACGACACTCTGATTCAAATGTAGAAATCCACTGACCTGCATTTGTTGTTTTATTTGTGAATTTATCTAAAATAATTTTTTCAGTTAATTTCTTAATGTTGTGTGGTTTAGATAACTCTTTTTTATCGGCAAAGCTCTCCAAAATTCTTGTCAACACCTCTTCTGAAATACCCGCAGTGCTAACTTTTGCTTGAGATTCGGGTACAGCTTCCTCTAATAAATAACCTTTGAACTGCATATTACCCTCTTCATCCGTATAAATACTGCTCAACTCGGCCGTCATCGCAATCCAAACCTGTCTTTTGTCATGCCTCTTCTGTAATGTGATCTTGACTTTTTCATAAATTGCTGTTTTTATAATCGCTTCATGTAATCTCACCGGTTGAAGCTTCTCCGGAATTAAATATTTATGATTGTCGACCGTTGTAATTGATGTTATGCAACATACATTCGTTTTTGGGTCTTCTAACTGCTTTACAGTAAATTCAAATTTCATCTTCGCCATGATTTTTATTAGCCGTACAAATGTTGTTTTATAATATGCTTATATATAATTTCCGTGAAATTTGTTTATAGTGAAATAAAATCCCAACTGCGTTGCTCTGTAAAGAGAACATTTTTATTATATATATTATAAATACTTAAACAACGTAACATGCAAATTATATTAAGAACTAAAACCGTAAATTAAATCTCTTATCTGTAAAGAGAAACAACATTTAAAGCTAATATTCCACTATTAATATTATTTATGTATTCTATTAGTTATTTCGATATTGATCGTAATCAGCCTTTGACATTTGACACAACGATCTTACTGTCAAATCAACAGTCTTCTAACGTGCCAGACAATGAAGTAAATAGGTTGAATGAAGGAATAGCTTCATTTACATTAATTTTAAATAATTGGTTGTGGTATTTATTGATAGTCCTGCTTTGGATGTTTTTCCTAAAAACAAAAAAGGAACAGTTTCGTTTCGGCGTATTTATTTTATTATTTTTAATGACACGTAGAAAAAGTATTGTACCCTATAGTGTTATAATCATACTTTTCAATATCGTACCTTACTTAAGCCACTCAAAAATTTTCGTGATCTAAACGTGGCACTCGATTGAAAAGCTCTCTATTATAACACGATTGTATAAAATACTATTATTATTACCTACTGCTTAACTCATATGCTATTATTGCCTATGCCGTAAAAGGAACCCATAAAAGCCTGCAATGATTTAATAAGTAAGGCATTGTAGTCAGTGGCAGAGTAGTTAATCACAGATCGCGCTTAGACGTTCCTACCGCGGAGCACGGTAGCTGTCAAAGAGTAAATATGTTAGAAGCGCTACCTCAGAATACGTTGATAATAATTGAGTCTCAGAGAAGCAAAGTCAGCAACATTAAATAAAATATGATCAAAATAGCACGGAAGATTTTTTTAGCGAATTCGCTGTATTTGTTACACAAATTTGACTCAGATGTTCAAGACGGTAAAGCACTGGTCTAAACCTAAGCTACTACTAAGCTATGAAATATGGGCTATAAACACGAACAAAATATACGCACTCCCGTGTAAAAAAAGAGACACGGCTATACTGACCCGGCGGTGATAGCCGATAGCTGGGAGAGTATCGCCCGCCCATAGTTCATAGCTTAGTAGCTCGCGGTGAGACCAGTGCCTAATGCAGAGGTGTGTAGATCTGTAATTCTCAAATGTCTATATCTAAATTTAATAACCGTAGCCGATTTTATTTAATGGAATTTCAGTTCTAATATTCCCCTTAAAATATCACTTTTCGGTGACAAAAAACTGATACGGTAATTTGAATTAGGCTTTAAATTTAAGAATGATCGAGATATATAATTATGTATTGTAATACTTGGGAAGTAGCTAGGGATAGGTACAAATTACAACATGAATGGATTCATTAGTATCCAGTATTTATTAAGTTTTTTTCTATCTCTTCTAATACTATCAAATTTGCACAGGTATTGGCTGTTTTGTCGACGAAGACTTGCAAATTTGCCATAGCTAACCCATGATGACATGACACTACGAACCAAAACACGTCTTCGAGTTATGAGTGAAACGATTTTTACTTATACAGGTGACACAACATTCACTGCTCATAGGGAAATAATCGTTTATTAAAATAATAAAGTATTCATTGTTATGGCAAACGTACGAATCTCTAACGAAAGTAAACATGGAAAATGTCACTTACATGCCGTATTTCTTTGACAACATACATAGCTATTTATCTCCAAAATAAACATAAGTTATTAAGAACCTATTCTAATGGATTTAAGAGGTCATAATTTAATAAGGCATCGTCATCTCAGCTGAGAAACATCCACTGCTCAAAGATTGCCACAATGACTGGCCCTGCGTCACCCGCAGTGTTCGTTACTTTTGTTTCTTTTTTATTAGTTGCTCATAAGTGTTTTGTTTAATATTTTATTTCTTTGTATTTCTATGTTAGTTTTAATATTGTATTTAAAACACAATACTTGTATGAATTAAGGCCTTTACTATGTACCTACATTTTTTGCAATCGACTCAAGGAAATGTGCGATTGTCCCATCTGTACCAATTGCTCTATAACTATTATTACGCTAAATAATATATGAGCCGATTAATCTTTCGTGCCGCGATATTTTACAGCATTGTGCCGTTTCCGGCCCTAGAGCGTCGCTGTGTGGGATATTGTTACTGCACTGACCAGGAATGCATGTGCTTATTTAAAGGACCAACGATTGAAACCAAGGAGCATTTTAGGAATAACTCACGAGATCAATTTTTATAACTATAATTTGGGGATTCCGGTTCGCTACAACCAAATTATCATAATACCATATTCCTAAAACTTCGGAATCCCAAAACAGATTAGTCTCATGTCTAAAACTTGAAATGACTTAAACCTAATTCTCAAATCGCTGTATTCCCAAAATGTCTAAAAGCCAAATCAACTTAAAATCAAAACTCCACTTCACTACTATTTGATTAACCTCGTATTAATAACCCGAGATTGTACTGTCGATGTCGCCTTAATTAAAATCCTATGACTTTAGCCAACTACTTAACACGGAGTTAACTTGCAGGTTGAGTCCCTATGATGTAACAGTACTCAATATCATTTTTGAAATTAATTCCTGTTTTAGCGCTTAATCTGAGATTGTGTACCTAAGGGCTAAGAGAAATAACAAAAAATACATCATTTTGCGAATTCGACAATGTACAGCCAGAAAATGTTATTTTCTGAGTACCTGTGCATAAATGTTTACCATCGCAACTTAAAATTCCGAATTTTGAAAACGAGTAACCTCGATTCCGAGCGACATTTTTCGGAGCAAAAAATCAATATCGATAAATGCCGCATACTATTAAGAGCAATACGACCATAATGACTTTTAAACGGTTCGCGGAAGACCATCCTTGGCGGCAGAGATGACCAAAAATTATTCGATTGACGATAAACGAATAAGAATAACCAAATTATTCGCAAATGAGAAATAAAATGTACATATTAAACATAATTATGTCAACGAAAAATACCAACACCAAAGGTGGCATTCGAACCCACGTCCTCAGTTTAAGGAACTTGGAGGGCTGGAGTCGCCGAGTGGTTTAGGCATCAGCCGCGACATCTAATATTTAAATTATTCATTCTTATTACAATATTATCGAACCGAGTCACTCACGTATTAAGTCGATGATTGCTCGACATAAGAGGCCTCGTCCGGAGCACTCTCGGCCAAAGCCCGACGCGTACTGCGAGCCTCGAGGACCCTCTTAATGGGTCGAAACATTTCGAGCAATCATCGACTTAAATATGTGAGTAGCCCATCATATCAGCCGAAAGACGTCCACTGCTGAACATAGGCCTCCCCCAAAGATTGCCACAAAGACCGGTCCTGCGCCACCCGCATCCAGCGGACTCCTGCGACCTTCACCAGGTCATTAGTCCACCTTGTGGGGGGCCTACCCACGCTACGCCTTCCGGTACGTGGCCGCCGCTCAAGAACCTTCCCGCCCCAACGGCCATCGGTTCTACGCGCAATGTGCCCCGCCCACTGCCACTTCAGTTTAGCGATTCGGAGATAATTTAGATATTAGATGTCGCGGCTGATGCCTAAACCACTCGGCTACTCCAGCCCTCCAATACGACAAAGTCTGATACGTTCATGCTACGGTCATGGTATGGTACGGTCTAGTGGACAGAGACCTTAATATCCACCTCTAAGTGCAAGTTTCGACTCAAATGATTTGCTTTGGAACAATTTTTCACTCTGAAAATGTCATGCTTTTTATAGCTAATTATTTAACACGTTAACTGCGTAGCTGTATTTTGTATACTCGCTCACAGTGCGATACAACCCACGAGAGTCTTGTATTTAACTTTCTCGCTGTGCGGTACGAGTCGATTATACCCTGTACGAACGGGTTGACATTTTACCTAAAATATCTTTATTTACATATATATGTGCTATAATTGATTTTACCATTGTTTAATTCAATAACTAATGTACATTATATTCGTTTCGCCGAAGTTGAAGCCTAATCGCTTAGCTTTTATAGACGAATTAATTAACAAGTCAAAATTGACTTGTAACGCACAGCCAGGACGGGCATAAGTGAAAGTGTCGATGATTTTGTAGTGATGGGAAAGATAAAGAAACAAATATGTCGATTTAATTACTTCATTATTTAGCAAACATTTTTAAGTAAATGGTGAATTATTTACTCGTGAAATACGTTTTTCCCATACGTATTCAATAGGTCACTAATCTTGTGACCATATATTCATAGGCGTGTCTATCAAATTAAGTATATCGCTTAAAGAACCACATTCGCTAGCATTTCCGGGAAAAGATATATTTTCTAGGATCGAATACGTGCAATCAGATGAAGGACTTATGTAAGTAGTTACTTTTTTCTGATAAATTTAGAGGTAGATCGATGTCATTTTCCGTATTTACATTAACTGTCGATGATGAAGTACTACCAGTCGGCGACATTTTTTGATGCTGCTGGCGAAAAGGAAACCACTAAGTTACGTGTGTTACGTGGAGGCTTTTATTCTAGTCTTTCGAATATTTTGTCTAACACTCTTCTTGCCTGCTTTGTTCTAGACGCATTTATTTTTATGCACGAAATATAACAAACGTGTGTATTAATAGCAGGATAACAACACTAACGCACTCTGCCCTTACTTGCAGTGCTATACAAGGCCGTATAGAACAGGTCAAATAGACCCTGTTCCGCACTGAGTAACAAAAACCATAATCTGGTGCGAACAGGGCAACTGTGACTTGTTCATTTATTAATATTTTGTCGGGTAGAATGTAAAGCGACAATCATAAATGTATACTTGACTATATAAAAAAATTAAAATGTCACGAGGTTACCGTCTTCGCACCAGGAGGAAAACATGTATTTCGGCTGTCGCACTAGGTGGAAGTTTAGAACCGGGTCAAAATGACCTGTTTCGCAGTGAACGTGTTAAATTGACACGTAGTTAGATAAAACATAATTAATAAAGATTCTGTGAGGGTCATAAGCAGCCGGCGTAGTTTACTTTCTGTCTTTCTCGCTCATACTCACGGAATGGTGCGTGCAAGGGAGGTAGAAACTAGAAAGTATGTTAGAACTTTGATATAATAATTACTAAGCTCACGCCGTCAACTCATGCTAAGTACGTGGTTCTGCACGGTGTGTTATAATCAGATCGAACAATTAAGCGACATGACATCAAAGTTGTTCAGTCCATCAATTTCAGAAAATTTCCTATTTGACAACTGAAAAGTTTGCACCTCAGCTTTGAGATCATATTTCTAGAAATGATTCGTTTAATTATTAATTGTATCAACTTTGGAGTGAAGTCCATATTATTGCGAACAATGTCGACGCGTCAATAACGACTGCTAATTGTTTCACGGAAGGTACTGGTATTTATTGGTTGAACCAATTTTTTACCGTTCACATGACGCTGTCCTTATTCTGTTTAACTGCAGTGAAACGTAGCGATTTACATTTTTGTATCCTTTTTAAATGAGGAGATCCGTAGAAGAACAAGTCACTGACATAGCCCTCCGGATCCTCCTGAAGTGGAAATGGGCAGGTCTCATTGCACGCAGAGCAGATGGCAGATGGGATCGAAAAGTGCTCGAGTGGAGACCACGGTTTGGCAAACGCAGTGTAGCACGTCCATCCACAAGATGGACAGACGATCTTATGAAGATCGCCGGGAGACGCTGGATGCAGCCCAGTAACCGGTGTATGTGGAGGTCCAAAGAGGAGGCCAATGTTCAGCAGAAGATGTCTTATGGCTGAAAGGATGATGATGATGATGACCCTTTTCAATTAAAAGTCGATACACGGATGTTACTTGTAAAGATCCAGGCTAATTTAATCTTTAACGCAGTATACTAAAATAAGAGCCCATTTTAATAGTTTCTGGCCAAATGTGAGGGCTTTTTTTAATATAAACGTCCCACTTTTCTCCTTACCAAACGGACGGAATTGTCTTGTACCCTAGCATGGGTTAAATGTTTACGAGCCCTTATTTCAAAAGACGAAGTGCTAGAGCTAAAAAAGCTTACTAAAACGCTCACAAATAAGGTAGGATCTTAAATCTCTCACTCAGAACACAGAATAAACAACAGCGATGAAAGAAAGCGACGTATTCAAATTACCGACACTTCTTCGACTGCCTATGTTGGACAGAGTAGGTACCTACACCTACACACACCATAATTAGTGTGACTAATTTTCGTAACACAATTGACGCGATCGTGATTTTTGTTTTAATTAAGGCCTTCACTATGTACAATTTTTTTGTAATCGACAAGGATAAATGAGGATAAATGTTTGTAACGTAAACAAAGCACGTGTATAATTTTGCTTCGAAACGCTCACTGCGAGATAGCCCTGCTATGCTATTCTCTTATTCACACATTCGACGCTGCGTTCGTCAACGAGCTCGACGACGAGACAGCCTTCACTTCTACGTAGAGAACAGCGCTGCGAAAACGGTATTCACTAACGTAGAACAGCTCGTCGTCGAACTGTAGGCGGTAACTCACGACGCAGTGTAGTTCCAGCTCACGCCACATTCGTCGCCGAGCGCTAGTGTTGTTTAAAGTGCATTAGTGAATACCATTTTTAGGCTCGATGCTGCCGCAGCGCTGTTAGCAAGGCGGTTTCCTTAGTGAATAACACTGCTGATCCAGACCGATTTCGGTCAACGCGGCATAATTATATTTTGCAACGACGCGGCGGAAACGCGTAGTGACGCCCCCAGGGGGTTACCACGATCTCCTAATGCGATTCAGTTTAGGACCTAATCTGAATCGCGATGCATCAGTTTCACAGAATAACTGTCAAAAACTGACAAGCTGGATACTGAATCGCATAGTCCCCCTGGATGTTTAGCCAAGTTGTCAATCGCTAGCGCTTGCTAGTGTATCGTAGTTTTCCTTCTCTGTCACTCTTTCATATTAGTGCGACAAAGACGCACCATCTCTCTATCCCAAGAAGTAGAACTAGTTTCATATCCGAATAAAAACAATAAGACAGCTGCCTTTCGTTAACGATTGACGATTAACCATTAACGATTGGCAACTTGGCTAAGCACCCTTCAGAATAAGCTTGCCCAAAATGACGGGTGTGCGCCTGTGGCAAATTTATGCGTTTCCATTGAACCAGATTTAATCAAGTTCCCCTGAGCGGATCGACGGTTTTCGGTAATTAATATCTTCCGAATATTCAATTACTTGGATTTATTCGGCCGACCTTCTATTTTTAAAACTGGCTCTGAAATTTGGCATTTTACGGAATTATTTTACTGGCATTTCGGTGTTTTCATTTTTTTTGTGCGATATAGGGTTCACGCAGTACACTCAACTTTGAAAAATATGTAGTGAAAGAATCTTGACACTGTTTTGTTATATCTTCACTTTGTTCTCAAAAGGTCTAGGGTCCCAATTGGTTGACAATCAACCAATTTTTTACAGTCAGTATCGAATACTTTGTAGAAGTGAAAGTACCGAGGCAAGTATCTACCTAGTTCAGTAGACTATACATTTAGTACAGTCGTCATTCGCTATATCGAAGCAGCCAGAGTGCAATACATAATATATCAATAGCCGTATACCATTAGTCAGTACCAAAAAAGTAAACAAATATGGCTGACTTTCCATAGCATTTAACATCTTTAACACGTATCGTGAAAGACCTTCGCTGATATCACATCACATCATCGGCCTATGATAATCCACTGCTGGACGTAGGCCTCTCCTATTAACTATGCGTATAGACGCATTAGGAGGTAAATGATTCGCTGATATATTTTTGGGTATCTCTCCTAGCGTTTCAACCGCCGTGACTTCGGTGGCAGGCTTTATCACACGAATCCCGTGAGCGAACAAGAACTTTTAGATATATTGGTAGACGTAGTTGACAACTACTAATATATCCGTTTGACAGCCTTCGTAGCCTAGTTGGTAGTGACCCTGCCTACGAAGCTGGAGGTTCCGGGTTCGAATCCCGGCGAGGGCATTATTTGTGTATTTATTTATCACAAATATTTGTTCCTTGGTCATGGTTGTCTATGTATTTAAGTATCTATATGTATCTATCTATTATATATATCGTCGTTTGGTACCCACATAACAAACCTTAATCGAGCTTACCGTGGGACTAGGTCGATTTGTGTAAGATGTCCCAAGATATTTATTATTTATGTATTTATTATTTATATCCAAAATTTTATGAGATAACCACGGAAATCGGGTTGCCCCCGAAGGCACGGCGGTTGAAACGCTCGGAGGAATGCCCTTTTATGCTGATGCTAATAAATATCAATAATTTTAACTAAAAATGTATGTTAACACAAAGTTTAGGGTTTAAGTTGGTAATGAAATCAAGATTGTGTTCTAAAAGTATGATTATGGAATAATGCAAGCTTTTAGGTTTGTTTACTTTTTTTTCTACTCGCGAATGGTATAGGTACCATGAGTTGGCAAGCAACGTTTACCTACGTAAGCGCTGTTGTATTAGACGAGGGTGATGGACTACTTTACGTATCAACGCTAGCGTAATCATTACTTGCCAACTCATGGTACAGTCAAGTGCAAAAACATGTATCGAAAGAATCCTCTTATGACGACGTTCTTATTATTTCTTATTCAAGTACACTGGGACATATTTAGGAGAATTTTACGCAACTGTACGGTGTATAAAACTTTCAAGTTAATCCTAGTGAAGATGCATTCTGCAATCGCATAAGATACGCGAAAAGTGGTAAATTTATGATAGTGACAGATTTTAACGAAAAGTCACGCGATTATTTCCGTACATTGTGGTCACGTGAGTTTATTATAAAATCCAATAGTATAAATCACTATCATTTTTATAATTATATCGGAGTTAACATTATGTAGGTACAATAAAGTGCTTACTACTGCTACTACTACTACAACAATACGAACTAGTTTTTTATAAAACACCAAGATCTTTCTGTTCGATACGATATGGGAAAGGCAATAATGGAGTGTTCCGATATCCATATATTTTACATAACTGAATTAAGCATTATTCACACAACTTTGTATGCCTGATATATTCGCACCTCAGAGGTTAAAATTACCAAGCATGAATTAGCGGCCCATAAACTTCATACAACACCATACAACCATACATTGCGTTTATCGCCCGCAAAATAAAGCACTAAATAAAGATGTTTTAACCAGAAACAGTTCTGTAATCTATTTGACAAGATTTAAAGGAAATTTCGAGAAGTGGCTTATAAGATAAAGACGTCTTTTTATCCAATCACCACTAAAGCTTTGAACTTGAGCAAACAACACCTTGGACAAAATTATTCCTCCTTACGACTGCAGGCTTAGCCAAGATGCCACTTTGCAATTTTACGAAGTCATTAATAAGTCACGTGATCATAATAATGTAAGGAAATGGTCACGTGACTTTTTTTTCGAATCTGTCATTCTCATACATTTATAACTTGGCGCTAATTGTTGCAGTAGGGCATCTTGGCATAGGCCTGCTGATTATTTTACGTTACACAAATACCTATCCAAATTCGCTGATTTCAAGCAAGATGAAGAAAAAATGCAATCAAAAATAAATTATGTAATTATTTTAGTTTAGTCTAAAAAACCTAATTGTAATCAAATCTTTTACTTGTTGTTGCTCTCTAATATTTCGGTGTCCTGAAGGGCTTCACATTTATTTCATCCCTCCTTAAAGCTTTGAATACATTATGGCCGTGTGGTGACGGGATTAAGAATACATTTTGTCACTACCCCAACTGTTCCTACGGGTGTCGTAAAAGTCGACTAAGCGATTTGAAGTGTCATTGACCATTTATTTATTGAAGATTGATGATAGGCAGCAGCATCATCATAGTCGAGTGGACACACTAGTGCGATGGCCAACCCGCTTGCCCAGCGTGGCGATTATCTACTGCATCCAATCACTTAGGAGAGGCCTTTGTCCAGCAGTGGACTGTGTATAGGCTGATGATGTGCCACACTATGTGGTTCCTATAGTAACTTTAAAATAAACTTTATTTATTTATTATGTCACGTTTTTGTTTCAAAACATATGTTCGAGTGTGTGTATATAATAGTGTTGAATAAAACAAGTCTTCTTATGGATATCTTCGAACTCCTTATCAGATCAGCTCTACAGTACCTTATTATAAATTTGCCATCAAAGTTACGAAAGCAAACCAAATTTCAGCTCGATTGGTCCACGGGAACGAGTGTTTCTATGGGTACCTTCCAAGTCCATCATCAGACCAGTTCCAAATTACAGAATTAATGTATTGTCATCCAATTTACGTAAGTGTACCAAATTTCGGCAAAATTGGTACACCGCAACTGGTTAAATTCTTCGTTGCAAGATTTGCAAACATACAAAGTGATGTTAATATAAAGCTTGTAAAAATATCAGTCATATCCGTATATTTTTTTTACACGAAATACCTCCGTGTGGCACGAAAGGTACCGATCACATGATGATACATTATGCAAAAACACCCTAACTCCGCAGTTTAAGAACTCCACGTTTACCTTTGATTTGTAACAGACGGCCGTGCAATTATTACAAATTAACACGCGAACGCGGGCTACTAAATAAACCCCAAATAACATGCCTCAAACCGATATATCCTCACTACTTCCAAAAAACGTCGTGTCTTATATCTCTCCTTGAAGTAAAAACGCTGTAACTCCCTTTCCAATTCGTATGCAGTTACTACCTTTTTCTTTTGGCTTTCATTAAAAGATACGCGATTTTCGAAATACTGATGAAGTTTGATGCTTTAAGCGATTCACTTAAAATACACTTAGCGAAACTGAACCTTATTATGATTAATATATAATATGTTTTTGAAAGATATTGTAACAATTCAAGTGACATTTGGGCTCAATTGGCCATAAATTTGGGAAAAATGCTCTGATTATTTTAAAACTTAAGTTTTATTTAAATAAAATTGCTGAGATTAAAGCTTCTTGATTGCGGATTACACTGTACGTATCAAGGTAAGTAATGAAATAGCAAATATTTTCAGATTAGGTAAATGAAAAGGAAGATATTAAGTCCCACATTTTCGGTTTCTGATCCGGTGCCAAAACGCTACTGAACAAATCAAATCAACACGTAAAATAACATAATGCATTTTTAAATAACATTGATTGACACTTCACTACAAGTAGGTATATTATCTTAAGCAAGGCTATGTGCGAATATTATAATTGTATATTCAATATACATTTGTTCATTTACATATTTGTTCCAAGTTTTGAAACTGTATTTACACGTGGCAATTTAAAGGTGCGTGCAGACCAAAAGAGCATTCGCTGTTCTATCCTCCTACTCTACGAAATTCGATCGTTACGCGAAACGTAATTCGTTGATTTCGTAGAGTGGGGGATAGAACAGTGAATACTCTTTTGGTCTGCACGCACCTTAAGGTGGCTTGGAATCCCGGCGCGGGATGGGGGCATTTATTTGTGGACTTATCACAATTAGATATTTTGTCGATTAGTGATGGTTGTTTCCTATGTATTAAAGTATTGGGTCAATAGGTTTGGACAGACCGTAATCTTGGCCAGTTGTACGGTACCATTAATTTCCGGTTCCGTAATGAAAAAGGAACCCTTATAGTTTCACCATGTGTATCTGCCCGTCTGTCTGTCTGCAGTATAGGCCATTAATACTACAAATCTGCAATTTGGTACAGGTATAAATATTAATAATAATAACGGCGACAAAGTGGTACAATAAAAATATAGAAAAACACGGGGACACGTAAAGCACCCATTTTATTTTTATATTTTGCTCTAATCCTATAGTATAGTGGGCTTATAGAATACTTAAAAAAAAAAACAATTTCGGATATAATAGGCCTAGCCACAGAATTAGATTTGGATAGAAGGAACAAGTTCATTCATTTGTATGGCGGTCGAGCGTGTCAGATTTTGTACTGAAGTTGTTACTTGCCTATGATTTTAAATATGTCTCAGGCCCTTGAATATTCATATTTTTTTGTGTTGTTGTAATTAACATTACTTAAGGAGGCATTATTAATGTTTTTGTTCACTTCAACTTACAAAATTTGACGCCCGAAAGCTGCAAACCGCGATTAAAGACGGACAGCTCAGCAAAGACAACTCAGTAGATTTTACTGAGTTCATTTGACACGCTAAGTAGATACATTTGCTTGATCTATGGTATATATGACATTTGTAGGCCTAGCTGTTTTTGAATATCTACGGAACCCTACACTGAGCATGGCCCGACATGCTCTTAGCCGGTTTTGTTTATGTAATAGTGCAGCTATATCTCAACAATTTTTACAAAACTGTCTGATTATCTCAAATCATTATAAAGTACACATTAAATCTGCCAAAGTAATCGTTTTCCGCCATACAAGCAATTGTTCTCGCGAGATATTGATACGAAAGTACATTTTTTAACCGCTTTTAAAATAAAATAGGTTATTATCTGCAGCGCTCTTTGGTGAATCGAATTTATTAGTTCATTCAGTAATAAAGTAAGAACTTTTTCTTGTTTCCCCACTGAAATATGGTTCTGAGTTCCGTATGTGTAACTTCTGGGGTTCGCAACCTTTGGGTGCTTTTAAATTATTTATATGAACGCCTGCTGTGATTTGTATTGCTTATTATTTTTGGATTTATGTGCGAAAACAGAGAAGCGTAAATTTAGCTGTTAATTTTAGTGTTCCCGGTAGTTTCAGTGTTATAATGTAGGTAGTTATATCATAAATAAAAACTCGGTGAAAAAACACTTTTTATTTTAAATTGCCTACTTGTGATTATACACTGTTCACTTTTTTATTGTTCACTTTGTAAGCGTCCAAATCATTTTCCGGAAGTACTTCATATGTTATCATAACAGTGAATAGATACTCTAATTAATCTATTTTATAGTAAAAAAGTCCACTAAGCTGCATATAATTTTCTCTACAAGGAAACTAGGCCTGTTAATAATTTTTCATCTCACTTGCTGTCTAAGCGCGCGGGAGTAGTAGAAAAATGAAATTCCCTAGGGAGTAATAGACATGTCAGTACGTCATTTAATAATATTATGCCTTAAAACTTATTTTTTTGTCGGCAAGTGTGATGAAAAACATTGTATGCATCACGGTCGGTAAGCGGAATACTAACTCGAGTCATAAAAGCCCTTCGCCTAACGGCGTCAGGCTTCTAACACTCTCGTTAATAATTCCGTACTTACCTCCCTCGATGCACAATGTACTATTAACTCTCACTTGTAATCTACAGGTACAATTTTTACCTGTAGAAAAAAACAATTTAAATATACACTACCACTGAACCGCGGTACGTTTAAAACGGCTCGTTTTTTCGGTCGTATACGGAAATAAACCATTTACCACCAGATTTACAGCTTCCATTTATATAATAAAAAAGAACTATTAAAACAGGTTACAAACGGCTATTTTTCACTGTCACTTTACGATTCATATCGGTGTCAGTTCAGTTGTCACAAATTGTCATTAAAATAAAATAAAAAGTTGTCATTAATTTTTTTGGTAATAAACAAAACCGAGTAAAAATCGAAAATTTCATAAACTTTTAATAACATTTGATTGTCTCCGTTTTTTACCGCTAATTCCAACTCTTTGTTACGCACCTTTTAAGTTTGTACCTAATAAAAACCCAGTCACCCTTTCGGCTGCTCAAAGTCAAATTCAAGTATGTCCATTTTAGCAAATTTTACAGGAGAGCAAAAAAACGTAATTTGTCATTTTCATCGACAAATAAACTCAAAATTAATTCAAATTTATTGTCATGGCGTTTAACACTATAATGTAATTTTTTTGATGATTTTTATTTTTACTTTTATTGCTCAGTTTAATCACTAATAATAAAAAATGTTTTCAGCTTTGTCGCACACCCACTTTTTGGGAACAACCGTCAACGTAAAAACAAGCAAGTCTGACATGCTTGATTTTAGGTTTGTTGCATTGTACTAAAATGTAGGGGAAAATTAAGCAGTTACGTCTTTTTGCCTTTGTTATAAAACGTATTTTGTCGAATTCTCTAAAACAACTAGATCGAATATGTTCAAAATCATGTTGCGAGTAGATTGCATCATGTCCCATATTTCTGATATTTTTTCATATTTTTTAGACCTGCCGATAAAAAATTAAGGGGTGTAGACACATTTTTTTAGACTTTCTGGACTATTATTTCTGAAAGTATTCCATTAATCAAATTATTGGTAAAGAAACCATAAACTTATTTTAAAAAACCTATCATATGATGTATTACAAATTAACATTTGGATAAAAAATGTTTTTTGACATTTAGATACATGTATGGGATGCCCCCCCTTAAAAAATGTTATTTTGCAATTTATATTCAAAACTCAGTAGCAACACACAATATATACCTTGAGCTGAAATTTCATAAACGTACGCTAAACAGTTACAACAGAAACCGCTGTTACATACAGACGGATACACAGGCAGGACGCAAATGACTTCCGCTTTTACTTAAAAATCTTAAAATATACGTATAAACGTCTGGTTAGTTTAAAAGCCAAACGCTGAAATCAAGCATCTCCAGAGACAATTTGAATTTCAAGTACTTATCTCATTTAGAGATACTGCTTTCCAGCTTGGATCTGGACCAAATACTTGGTTTTAGCGTAGATGTAGAGGGAAATTCGACAAACCTGAAAACATTTCTTGTCTATAACTTCAAAAATAAGGGGTTTAGAAGAAAATTTTTGATGCAGAAAAATGCGTTTTTGGTTCCTTTTTCAAAATATGCAAAAAAAAAAACTGAAAAAAATGGACATACTTGACTTCAACTTTGAGCAGCCGCTTTGCAGGTCGCATACCCCTGACTTGGCCTCACCCAACTTAAAAAAGGCTTTAAAATCGGCTTATTGGAGCGTCTGATCCCGTTCCGATGTTCATCTTATTTACGAGTTTGCGCGCGCAGACTCCGGCCTTTTGGGATTTTGAGATTCTGGGGAACTTCGGTCCATATTAATAAGTATTAGTTGGCATTTATTTGAGGGTTTCAACCGCCTTGACTTCGGTGGCAGCCTTATCACACGAATCCCTTGAGAGATGCAAGAACTTTTGGATATATTAGTAGACGTAGTTTACAACTACCAAAATATCCAAAAAATATGGAAGTTACCTACGCAAATCGGGTAATAATGTTGCTACCGAAGTCACGGCGGTTGAAACGCTCAGATAAATGCCCAACTTAATTTTACTGTGAATAAAATCAAACCCCGATTAGAATGGGATTTTAAAGTAATATTGACAAAATCTATATATATAAACGGCAATGTCCTGACTGACTGACTGACTGACTGACTGACTGACTTAAATCAACGCACAGCCCAAACCGCTGGTCCTAGAGAGTTCAAACTTGGCATGTACATTCTTTATAATGTTTAGAGGCGCACTAAGAACGGATTTTTGAAAATTCATCCCGTAAAGGGGTTAAATGGGGGGTTAAACTTTGTATGGGGAAATAAGATTAGTTGGGCTATATTATTCGAAACTTCACAGGAATGTTTTTAATAATAAATAAGTAAACCTATGTTTCAGGTTTTTTGAAAATTCATCCCTTAAAGGGGTTAAATGGAGGGTTAAAGTTTATATGGGGAAATAAGATTAGTTAGGCTATTTTATTCGAAACTTCACATGAATGTTTTTAACAATAAATAAGTAAACACGTATTTCAGGTTTTTTGAAAATTCATTCCCTATGGGGGTTTAATGGAGGGTTAAAGTTTGTATGGGGAAATAAGATTAGTAAGGCTATTTTATTCGAAACTTCACAGGAAGGTTTTTAATAATAAATAAGTAAACACGTATTTCAGGTTTTTTGAAAATTCATCCCTTAAAGGGGTTAAATGGAGGGTTAAAGTTTGTATGGGGAAATAAGATTGGTAAGGCTATTTTATTCGAAACTTCACATGAATGTTTTTAACAATAAATAAGTAAACACGTATTTCAGGTTTTTTGAAAATTCATTCCCTATGGAGGTTAAATGGAGGGTTAAAGTTTGTATGGGGAAATAAGATTAGTTAGGCTATTTTATTCGAAACTTCACAGGAAGGTTTTTAATAATAAATAAGTAAACACGTATTTCAGGTTTTTT
The DNA here is from genome assembly GCA_025490895.1 of Thaumatotibia leucotreta. Taxonomy (NCBI): domain Eukaryota; kingdom Metazoa; phylum Arthropoda; class Insecta; order Lepidoptera; family Tortricidae; genus Thaumatotibia; species Thaumatotibia leucotreta. The sequence goes on from JALPQI010018754.1 coordinate 16,916, forward strand.
GAAAATTCATCCCTTAAAGGGGTTAAATGGAGGGTTAAAGTTTGTATGGGGAAATAAGATTGGTAAGGCTATTTTATTCGAAACTTCACATGAATGTTTTTAACAATAAATAAGTAAACACGTATTTCAGGTTTTTTGAAAATTCATTCCCTATGGAGGTTAAATGGAGGGTTAAAGTTTGTATGGGGAAATAAGATTAGTTGGGCTATTTTATTTGAAACTTCACATGAATGTTTTTAACAATAAATAAGTAAACACGTGTTTCAGGTTTTTTGAAAATTCATTCCTTATGGGGGTTAAATGGAAGGTTAAAGTTTGTATGAAGGAACCAGATTCGTTGGGCTATTTAATTCAAAACTTCATAGAAGTGTTCTTGCCAATGAAGATGTAGGTACTTATCTACATACCATGTTATAGAGGTATACGAGTAACATAGGTACGATGAATACGTAGATACTTTTAATATTAAATTTTGGTAAGTAATGCAGTTTGCTACATAAAAGGACATTGTGAGGTTTTATTTAAGTCTAGACAAAACCATATTTATTTGTTTGTTCGTTAAAAATATCTACAATTTTGCATGGCGACATAATATATGATTCAAAGCGAACGAATTTCAAATGTTTGTTTGACAGCTTTCGGACAGTATACAGTGTGTAAATCTAATACGGGCGATCAATTAAACCAGGCATGGGATTCAATAGTGTAATCATGGATTCAGCTTTCTAATTCGTGTAGTTTATTTGCAATTAAGTATTTAATTATGTCATACTAATATGCTGTTCAATGAAACAGACTTCAAACAGAATGTAATAAGGTAAAATTCTACTTAGGTTTAGGAAAGGTTAGAACTGCGACCCCACACAGAAACGAACGGCTATCAAAGTAGGTTTTGGGTTAGATTAGAAATGCGACTCCACACAGAAACGAACGACTTTCAAAGGAGGTTCAGGTTAGGTTTCAATAGTAACCTCACACAGCAACGAATACGGCTTTCAAAGTAGGTTTATGTTAGGTTTGAACTCCAACCCCACACAGAAACTAACGGCTATTAAAGTAGGTTTTAGGTTAGGTTAGGTTAGGTTAGAACTGCGACCCCACACATAAGCAAACGGCTATCAAAGTAGTTTAAGGTTAGGTTAAAGCTGCGACCATTGCGATTCCATGCAGAAATGAACTGTTATTCTAATAGGTTTAGGTTAGGTTAGAACTGTGACCCCACAGATAAGCAAACAGCTATCAAAGTAGGTTCAGGTTAGGTTAGAACTGCGACCCCACACATAAGCAAACGGCTATCAAAGTAGGTTTAGTTTAGGTTAGAACTGCGACCTCACACAAAAGCAAACGGCTATCAAAGTAGGTTTAGGTTTGGTTAGAAATGCGACCAGTGCGACCCCACATAGAAAATATTAAAATAAATGTTTAAGTTAGGTTACAACTGTGACCCCACACATAAGCGAACAGCTATCAAAGTAGGTTCAGGGTTAGTTTAGAACTGCGGAATAAATATTACTAAATTTAAACCAAACTAAAATAAGAACCCGTAAAGGAAAACCTCAAGCACCATTCAAAATTCCCTGATTTAAATTTACTAAAAACTATTCCTCGACAGAATGACTTGTCCATGAAATGAAAATACTTGAACCGTTGTCTTTGAAACAACATTCGATTAAATGATTGTCAACAAGTCAAGGCGAAACCCAAAAAAATATCACAAATATTAAACTTATTTCGGCCACTTTTGAATCTCCTGAGAAAAAAAAAAACAAAATAGGATTCATTATTTGCAGGAAACCGTGTAACATGCATAATATTTATATAACTACATACAATCGAAATGGTAACCTCTTTCTTTTTTGAAGTCGGTTAAAAACATTTTTTTTCATAAAAGTCCAAAATCTACGCGTGCGAAGCCGCGGGCAAAAGCTAGTAATGTATAAGTCAATCTAGGATACATTAATATATTCATAATTTAAGTGCAGAGGCTTACATACATTATCAGCCTATCTCAGTCCACTGCTGAACGTAGGTCTCTCCTACTAACAATACAAATAGGCGCATTAGGAGGTAAATGCCCATAATCACCACGCTGGGCATGCGGATTGGCGCTCGCAGTAATGCGTCCACTATGATGACGCTGTTGTCATTAATCAAGTCAAAAAATGGTCAGTGACACTTCAATCCCTTAGTCGACTCTTACGACACCCCCGGGTGGAGTTGGGTACCACTAAATCCACTAATCATATGAATGACATTTCTAAGGTAAACGGAACGTCACTTGTCGCATCTACTGTATCCATACCATGACTTTGAAAGTATCGGTAACGTTAGGTTTTACTCGGTACGTAAGGCACTGGTCTCACCCCGAGCTACTTATTAACTATCGGCTATAAGGCACTGGTCTCACCGCGAGCTACTAAGCTATGAACTATTAGCTATAACACGAACAAAAGAAAAGATACGCACTCCCTTGTAAATAAAAGAGACACGGCAATACTCGCCCGGCAGTGAGTAGCTGATAGCTGGGCGAGTATCGCCGTGTCTCTTTTATTTACAAGGTAGTGCATATCTTTTGTTCGCGTTTCTAGCTAATAGTTCATAGCTTAGTAGCTCGCGGTGAGACCAGTGCCTAAAGACGAACAAAAGATAACAAAAAGAGACACGGCGATACTCGCCCGGCGGTGATAGCTGATAGCTGGGCGAGTATCGCCGTGTCTCTTTTATTTACAAGGTAGTGCATATCTTTTGTTCGTGTTACTAGCTGATAGTTCATAGCTTAGTAGCTCGCGGTGAGACCAGTGCCTAAAGACGAACAAAAGATAAAAAAGAGACACGGCGATACGCGCGCGGCGGTGATAGCTGATAGCTGTGCTAGTATCGCCGTGTCTCTTTTATTTACACGAAAGTGCGTATCTTTTGTTCGTGTCAATAGCCCATAGTTCATTGCTTAGTAGCTCTCGGTGAGACCAGTGTCTAAAGCAGGCCATCGCGTTCGCTCCAAAATTAAATATCAGTGCGAGCGCGATATAATGCAATACGTATCGAGTAAAACCTAACGTATCTTTTACTTTCCAACTCATGGTACGGCTACTGGTCATAACATAACCAATAATCGTAATACCCGTAGCAAATAAAGAAAAATACAAATAAATCCAGTACTTAAACGAGATCTTTATCAACAAGAAATAAAATTGTGACATTTGTGTGTATTTTTCAATTTGAGAAATACGGATTTACCAAACGAAGACTCTAACTCCATAATATTAGAGTTAGAGTGCATGTTCGGATATTTATGAGCACCAAGGGCGTGCCGATATTTCTGATGGCGACTGTACACTAGTTTCGAATAAATTGATGTCATAATCCGATTATAGTAATACAGAAGCTATAGCAACCTTCAAGTTAATTCAATATTTTAGAATATCCACAAATGTATTACTACGGTAAAAAGGACTATAATGCTATGAATACTGAGTTCAAGTAGAATAAACTTCGGTCGCTTACTCTCTTTTAAAAATCGTTTATTTATAATAATCGCCATGACAAAGTGCTGTTATTAGTCAAACTTAAAAAAAAAAACGATATTGAACGAGAAACACAAAAGCAGTCGAATTATGCGGGCAAAACTTTCAAAATGTTTAGAGATGACAATGTTTTAAAATTACTGGAAAATACGAGTAAAGGCCAAGCCACTTCGGGATGCGTGTGCAGCTCTTACGCATACGTGTGTGCACAGAATTAGAGTTGGATAGAAGAAATAAGTTCATTCATTTGTATGGCGGCCGAGCGTGTCAGATTTTGTACTGAAGTTGTTACTTGCCTATGATTTTAAATATGTCTCAGGCCCTTGAGTATTCATATTTTTTTGTATTGTTGCAATTAATATTACTTAAGGAGTCATTATTAATGATTTTGTTCACTTCAACTTACAAAATTTGACGCCCGAAAGCTGCAAGCTGCGATTAAAGACGGACAACTCAGTAGATTTTACTGAGTTCATTTGACACGCTAAGTAGATACGTTTGCTTGATCTATGGTATATATGACATCTGTGCGTGTGTGTGTGGCGTGCGATACTTATCGCTTATTGTATACGATTGCAGAATGGCATCTTGCTTAGGTCTACTGGTCATAGGTAATAGCTGGACAGATCGACTGGTGTTCTTACTCATATATAATTATCTTCGGCCAAACTAGACAGTTTGGCCGGAGATTTGAGTAGGAACACCGGAGACGCTACATTTATAAAGGGTTTTGTGTTCGCGCTCGCTCGTATGCGAAATCTAAAAAACTTAACAAAAGCTGAACCTTCAGCCCAGTCAATGTTTATTTTGGTCGACCACGCTAATCAAACACTTACCTGTATCCGGTTTTATTTGGACGGCCTGCAACGCTATTTGGACTACTTTCTGAGTCGCGTTTTATAAAGCTACAATTTACAATTTTGCTGTTTGCCTCTCTTTCTAGCCAATAAGTGCGTGCGTTTGAGAGGAAAATAGAGAAATTGTCAAATGAACTTTTTAAAACGCGAGCCTGGTGTAGGTAAGTAACGTTTCATTTTGAACGACTACAAATAAATATTTAGAGACACCTTGCATAGATCAACAACGCTTCTATTATGGGTGCTTAGCGACGATATACCTACATACTTACTTATGCGGACAAATCTATACATAGTTAGACACATAGGAACACTCACTCGACTAGGGAACAAATATCAGTAGTCAATCACAAAAATGCCCTTAGCAGGATTTGAACTGAATCAGGAACCTCCAGCATAGCAGAACCACCAATAGGTAAGCAACGGAAGTCGTTAAATGAACCATTTCATCAATTTATAATACTATTTTCCATAATAATTACGACTGTCAATTTGAAATGGTCTTCAAATCTCTTAATAATTTTATTAGCGGTATAGTTAACCAAACATTATACCCAACATATCGACAGTGGAAAGTAAATGACTTATAATACATGTGTTTCGACCGATATGTTATTATTAAATGGCCCTTACAGACCATAAAGACTCATTAAAATTGATGAGACGGTACCTTATGATTAATCCCATACGTTCTATCTTACGAAAGAAATCAATGCGTTTAACGAAACCTTATTTCATTAAAACATTCTTAAATCAAAATTTAAACGATGAGTGTAAAACCGTTTTGGTGAAAATGAAAGTTGAGGTACAATTTCGAAAAATGTATCGAAAAAACTTTTTTGTAAAGGAGGGTGCTCAATGGATGTTGATGTTATAGTAGAGTAAGTACATATTATTATTATCGGTTTACGAGCAAGACTAAGTAACAAATACCTAAGTAAGTACTCCTACTTGAAATAATAAAGCTTGTATGTTCTTCTGTTCTAAATAAAACTGACATACAAAGTTGCAAAGAATAGTGGCAGTTTTTATAGTGAGTTTTGCTTGTCAACCGGCGATATTTGACAATAAAATTGGTCACAAAAAATATTAAATCATTTACAGTGCAATCTCTGTAAACAGACACAAATAGTGACACGAGTAGGTACAGGTTTTGTGTACAATTGTCGGTTTATTCAAAACAATGCAATTCACAAAAAATCTTCCATAAATTATTCACGGTGTTTCCTTTTAATTTTAGCTTTCATTTTTAATTTTAGCATGTGACCAAATTCCGAAATCGGGAAAAGATTATTTTCCTATATACGATTTCGAGATCACGTAACAATTTGTATTTACAACTGAATCTTTTTTTTCGCGTTTTTGTGGTTGGTCCCATACTATAAGTTGCTCATATGACTTATGTATATGATTTCATATATATTTTCTTCGGTTACATAGGTACCCAGTCAGAGTTGGGCAAAAAGTAATATGATTACTTCTATAAATTACATTTGTACTTTGTAATAAATATTACAAAGTACACATACAAAAGTAATCGAAAGGAGTAATCATATTACTTTTTGCCCAACTCTGCCTATAGTGTACGATTAAATGGATCACTGCTATTTTTGTATCCAGTTGTATTAATCCCGTAAAAGTCGTAACCGTACAGTGTGCTGGTACCTTTAGAGTAAGTTTAAAACGATTTGCGATACCGAATGGTAATTGTCGCGCAATCACAGCATCGGTATTTGGTGACGGTGATGGTGACGCTTCGATTTTCACTCCTCTAGGAGCGGTTTTTAGGGTTCAGTGATATTGAAATTGAAACTCACATTACATAATCAGCCTATATCACTGCTAGATAAGTCCACTGCTGGATAACGGCCTCTCCTTAGCCTATGCGTATGCGAATTAGGAAGTAAATACCCATAATCGCCACGCTGGGCAAGCGGCTTGGCGATCACAGTAGTGTCTCCACTACGATTCATGATGCTGCTGCCCATCATCATCATCAATGATTAGTTATACTTCCATCCTTTAGCCGACTCTTACGCCACCCTCGGGAAGAGTTGGAGTGGTGACAAAATTTAACTCAATAGTTTAAATTTTCTTGGTGTGTGGTGACAGCAGTAATGTTTTCACCAAAAAAATTGAAACTATTGAGTTAATTTTTTTTTTAAGTTTATCCAACACGTACATGGCCAATTTTGTGATGTATCTCGCTCTATGTATATACTACGCGCACCTGTGTTCAGCAAGTATCCAGTACTCATATGACTTATCAAATTATATCAACTCATTATTAAATTGATCTTCAATAGTTTTATATGGCCGCGTGGTGTCGGTAATAAGAATACAATTGTCACCACCCCAACTCATGCCCACTCATGGGTGTCGTAAAAGTCGACTAAAGGATTGAAGTGTCACTACAATACATTTAATAACGATTGATTTATCCAAGATCATCAGACCCCAACTTCGTGCCAACGAGACCATATGTTCCATAAAAAAAATGATATTGGTTCACAATTCTCGGAGCTTTCAAGTATAACATACATACAAAAATCCAGTCCAATGGACAACCTCCTCCTTTCTGAAGTCAAATAAAAATAAGGACCAACATTAGTCGAAGGACCGTGCCAAGTTGACGACTGCTCACTCTTGGCCGCTTTTTTATGATGAAGCCGTTAAACCATGCCATTTAGCGCTTAATCGTCGTTTAAAGTTAACGCGCAATTAGCAGCGATAAACACGCCGCACGCGCAGGAGCTGGTGACAGTTTTTTGACATAATTTCATAAATATCATCCTCATCAGCTAGTGTGTTCGGAAAGACGGCATGTGGGATGTATGGGCATGTTTACTAGCCAGATGCCTTAAGTTTCTGCACCGATTCTAGGATTTTTTTTGTATGAACATCTACATAAACGATTACATAGGTATGCCAGCAAGCAAAGCAACATAGGTATAACTGCCCCTGGGTTGATGGAGACCTATGTTTAGTTATGGAGAATCTGTGGCTGGGATAATTTATGTGTAGGTAATACTATTCTATTACTAGATATAAGTCAGTCATCATCTTTCTAGCATTTTTTGCCACAGATCATAGACCTTAAAGGCCTACCGAGGAGATCAAACATCGTAAATGCATTCTGCATGTCTCTTTCACTTCGAAGTAGGCGTCATAGGAGTGACCGAGACAGCTATGAAGTTACTGGGGACTGCTTATAGCTAAATATGACAGGACTTGGCTTGCCATTCGTTTTTACAAAAAATATCAGGGAAATATAGGCCTTTTGAAATTATTATGGTTTTCAGTTGTGACGGTAATATGCTTCATTGAAAAGTGATTAGTCAATATCTAAAAAATATCATGCATCGACGTTAGTTTGTTAACATTTCATTAAGCTAGATTTTTACATTTTAGTATTCTGGTATACATTTTTAAATCTTACCTATATTTTAGGTTACGTGGCGTCTTTTATTTGGGCAAAGTTCACAAGAGGTGCAGGTGAGAAGCGAAGAGAGAAAATGTCAGTTTCTTTCTTATTGTTCGGCTCCCGGCCTAGAAAGAAATTATAATTTTATTTGGTCACACTATAACTGTCACACTGCTATTGGCTTGAGCAAATTGTCATGAAAGATTCCTTGACAGCGGTATAAGAAAATCAAGACCGATTGCCTCATAAATAAACTTTTTTCAGTACAGATGGTGCTTTTCCAACGCACTAGTGCGAGAAGTGTACTGAAAAACGTGGTACGATATACGCGCGAAAAGGAAATTTGTAACTCGTGTCGACGTAAACCACTCTCTTCGGTCGTGTTTTAATTTATCGCCATTCGTTTCGCATTTCATTTTTTTCGCACTTTTATCGTAATGTATTTTGAAATGAAAGCAATATCAAACACGTTGAAGTGGATTATCTTCGCTCACTGTCTGATGTTTTTTTTAAGTCCGAAGATCCTAGGGTTGCCACGTTCTATTTTACCTCAAAACTCAAATTGTTTTTAACATACTCCAAAAAAGGAGGAGGATCTTAATTTGACTGATTTTTACTCGACATCTCCGTGAATAGTGAAACGATGTTCAAAACTTTTTTTAATCAAACTTGTATAACCTCGAGATGGTCCCGTTGGCACCAAGTTGGGGTCTGATGATGGGATCTTGGAGAAATCGAGGGATCTCTTCAAATGTTATACGTACATGTATGGTTATTTAGGTAATTTTCATTCATTTACAAGAATTTGCATTCAGAAAGTAGGATTTGATGATAGGAAACCAATGATGGAAACCACAGATAGAATCTTGGAGAAATCGGTTGAAGTTGTTTTTAAATTTTTATTAGTTATTGAGTGTCAAGTTAAAATACAATTTACTCTTCTGTCATTTTGGAACCATAATGGACTGTAAAGGTACTCAATGGATATCAATAAAATTTCGCAGATGGCTTCACTCATTGTGCCGTTGTTTATGTCCCTTAGTGCCTATAGTATTTGATAAAAGACATAATTATAGCAATAACTCGGAGCTCGCTGGTCGATCATGTCGCATAGTTGGCTATAATCGCCATTGGTCTAGTTGGTCTTGTTATAAATCATGGAATTTTGCGTTCGGATACACGTAACGGAATTGGAAGTTAAAATAACTGCTGCAGATTTTTTTTTTGTACAGTAATATACAGAATAAGAATTTAAAACTTAATACTTAGTCCCACAAAACTATTTAAACAGTTTTACTGCGGGATCCGTGAGTCTCTACATTACATTAAGATCAGTGAAGAACAGAAGTAGCATCATATATTTACATAGATATTTAGGCAAAATTAAAGAATAGAAGAATATAATTCCTTAGTCGGCTCTTACGATATCCGCGGGAAGAGTTGGGGTGGAGAAAAATTTACTCTTACTGTCTTCAACACACGGCCAACAAGTTAGTTTTAAGGAATGCCATAGTTTTTAAACTTTTTAATATGAATACGCGTTTCCGAACGTTTCCATTGACGATGCTCATTAGCCGCTCGCGCATCACGTAGTGCTATTATAAATTGTATAGTTCTTGCGCGTGACAATATTCCTTTAGAGTTTTATCCCTAATGATGTAGCTACGATTGGAACATTAACTTGAAACATTACGGTGTTTAAGATAAAATGATGATCCATGGAAAATAATAAAAAAAAATTGCTTTCTTTATTGCATACCTATATTTAACCGCATTTGGGTTTATTTCTACATAATAGGTTTTTTAATAGGTTGCAGATTTATAAAAATGAATATTTGACAGTTTAGAAATAAGCCTTATATATATGACGTTAAGACTATCGTAAAAATGGCGAGTCTTGATAAGCCTCACATTGATAAGGATTAATATCAAAAAACCTATCAATAGGTCATTCATAGAAATCAATTTTTTCGGTTGTATCGTAAGAGTCGACTAAGAGATTCACTGGTCATTCATCGATAAAAATTGGTGATGGGCACCAGCTTCATCATTGTGCTTCATCACACATTACTGCGATTGCCAATCCGCTTGCGCCTGGATTTTGCTAGCGTGGCAATTATGGGCATTTACCTCATATAGGTGAGTTTACACCAAACGAGTGAATTCTCATTCTATCCCCTCTCTACGAAATTCGTTCGTTACACAAAACTCGTCGAAATTCGTTGATTTCGTAGTGTTGGGGATAGAAAGAGCATTCGTTCATTTGGTGTAAACATACCTTAATGAGTACATCATCATCATCATCATCATATCAGCCGAAAGACGTCCACTGCTGAACATAGGCCTCCCCCAAAGATTGCCACAATGACCGGTCCTGCGCCACCCGCATCCAGCGGACTCCTGCGACCTTCACCAGGTCATCGGTCCACCTTGTGGGGGGCCTACCCACGCTACGCCTTCCAGTACGTGGCCGCCACTCAAGAACCTTCCCGCCCCAACGGTTATCGGTTCTACGCGCAATGTGCCCCGCCCACTGCCACTTCAGTTTAGCGATTCGGAGAGCTATTTCGGTTACTTTGGTTCTGCTGCGGATGGTCTCATTTTTAATCCGATCACGCAGAGAGACTCCTAGCATAGCCCTCTCCATTGCCCTTTGGGTGACTTTGAGCCTTCTTATGAGACCCATTGTAAGCGGCCACGTTTCAGTACCGTATGTCATCACTGGCAACACACACTGATTAAAGACTTTCGTCTTCAAACATACTACATAATATATAAGTACATACGCATAGTTAATAGGAGAGGCTTACGTCCAGTAGTGGACTGAGAAAGGATGTGTGACGTAGACTGATGTATATACCTAGATATTTTTCTAGCAGGAACGAGTGATTGACAAAATTAAACATTGACAAAACTGTTCTCGATAAGTCTCAAAAGTAATATAAATAAATTCAAAAAATAAAAAATGTGCCTTACCGCCCGTACCTTACAGATAACTCAGATAAGTTACAAGAATGCAAATGATATTCAAAACAACACATACTTTTTCTTATATCGTGTATTTAGTACCCATCAAAAGTAAAAAAAGTAACAGTAGAAATGTTCTAAATGTATAGCAAATAATTAACATGAAGTAGGTTTAAAAAAGAGCCCAGGTAGGTCCTACATTTCTTGTTTATCTAATTTTACGGAGTGAGAATAAGGCGTAGGATCGATAATCATTACGTATCGATGTTTTTTCTTTGTCAATCCCTCGATTGTGCTAGAAAAATATCTAGGTATAGTGACGTTTATTAAAAAATTAAAAATCCACCATATGGCCAGCCAACATTTTGCAACCACAATACCGTCATCAATATTCTAATGCTTGTGAGAGCGCGATCGATATCAGAAGATATCCATCATGACCGCTTGTCCGTCATTTGTCGTCGAACGTCAGGCTGTAATGCGATGCGGTACAGTTGGGATCAATTAGATTACCTTATTCATGCGAGGGTTAAGTTCTGTATTGACAAGGCTTAAATAGCTTTAAGCACTTTGATCTGAAGCGACCGAGTTCAAAGAATTGTTCCATAACATTTGTCAGTTACTAAATAACTTGGCGTTACAAGCAATTGAGTCAAAATTCTTTTCGTTGTCTTATTTTGTGTTCCTAAAAAACGTGACGCAGTGGTGATTTTTGTATGAGATGATGTTTTGTTTTCAATTTCTGATGTACCTACGGATTAAAATCTAGCGTGAAAAAGAAATAGATGTGCACTGTTTTTTTTTTATATACTGAGTCGAAACAGCAACTAAAAGCGTGACAGAGTGGTATGAAACAAGACAATGAAAAGAATTTTGACCCAATTGTTAATTGGGAACTGCAAGGACATATTGTACAGTGCCGGTCACAAATTTGACACATAGAATGTTTTTTTTTTTTGCACTCTTTCTTGTTTAATCTCTGAATTGATTCGTTGTGGTAGATTATTTAAAGCAATAAAACATAATTACAAAAAAATATCTGAAATTAGCTTAGTAAAGTGACTGACCTGTTTGGGTCAACAAAATAGGTTAACTCTTCTGCTTAGAAGTTTGATTAGAAAAAAATTTGACTAAGAAATAATATTTTCTGTCTAAAGTCAGAATATTCACTTACAAGGCCCATTAATATTACATTACCAAAGTATTTCCACATAAACACAGAACCGTACTGTCCCAGTGTGGTCTAAGGTGCAGCTAAGTATTATTTCAAGTATTCAAATAAGCACAAACGGCGAAACCTCAACAAATCCAACACAAATACAGCGGTTAAATTATCGGCTGGATTCTCACGGTCGCCCGTCACAGCTAATAAAATTTATGTCACAGCGGAATCGATTCATACAGATGCACAGTCGATTCTATTTGGAATCGAATGCGTGTGGAAAATTATTAGGTGTAGCGGGAGGCGTGCCACCTGCCACGAAAGTCATCTAGAGGATTCCCCGAACGCGTACATAAAGTTTCTTTAGATTGCGTGTTTAATGCGAGAGTGTATTAGTTGAATCAATATAAGCACGCAATGTAAAGTAAGTTTGCTTTCAAACTCGTGTTCTCTTCGGGTAATCTGGACGCACCTGAAGAAGCGGTTAGAAAGGCGTATGCATGCAATAAGATTGCCGATTATTGTTGACTTAGTCAACAGCGATGCTAGGCTAAACTAAAGGTGGAATTTATACATTCGTGAGACATAATACCTATAATTTGAAATGGTTAAACTCTCGTTTATTTACGCACGTGCGCACGGAGGGTTAACACGG